>VYXF01003040.1:545437-583349 GCA_013397295.1 Polioptila caerulea
AAAAAAAAAAAAAAGCTATATTGGAGGGAGAGAAGAGCAAAAGGAATACTCAGCAGTCATTGAGCCAAAGGCAGAGCAAGATCAACCTTCATTAGACCCCCGAAAAATCCACCAGTGGCAGGATAGAGTCCCAGTCAGGGAAACACTACATTTGGCATCCATGCCCAGACAGATAGCAGAAAACAAAGCCACAAGGCCCAAATACCAGATTTAGTACACTGCACTGATAGCTTTCAGGAGATGTTTTTGGTTGTTTGAGTTTTTTAAATTAAAATTTATTATTATTTAAATGAGGGTTGGAACATGGAGGAACCACAATCTTGGGACCCTCAGAGCAGCCTCCACTGCCATCAGGGCCCCTCCAGCTCTCAGAGGTGGCAGCAAAAGCCTCTGGCTGGGAGAGACAACTTTTAAAAATCAATTGTAGCATCTATCTCTAGCAAACTTTAAAACCAAGCCATCACTAATCCAGGGAAAACCTGGCAGATTTGTCAACCCCAATCCCATACAGACTGGGTTGCTTACACTGCACCCAAGGTGACTTTGGTTTGCTAATTAAACAAGACAGAAGAATTACAGTGCAAGGGAAGCAAAGCAAAAATCTGTTCAGCAGGAGTAAATGACCACAGTTCACACATAACACACTCGAATGCATTAGTTTGGCACTGTTGAAAGAAAACAAAGCTCAAGATTTGGCTGCACATGCCCCAGCAGTTTACACTAAACAGCTAAAATAGAGGCTCAGCAGGTGAAGCCTCTGCAGATGTAATTTGGTCCCCAAGTTTTCTAAGACATTAGCCGAGTATCCAGTAAAACATAACAGCAACAAACCTTAAGCCTTTGAAGCTTTAAACCTTTAGAAACTACAATGCAAGGAGAAAATGGCTATTAATAGGGCCTTGTACCACAAAGCCACCACACACAGGAACTATTTCCACATCACAATGCCAGTCCCAGCTTCACTGTCCAGGCCCAAATGGACTGCAGGGATCAACCCTCTCCCAACACCACTCACTGACCCCACAGCCAGGCCAGCATTCAAGGACCTCTCCAGGTGCAGAGGTAAAACCCAGCCAAAATGAGCAGAGTTTGGTTTGAGATAACCACTGCAGGTGACAGAGGCCTTTCACTGGGTTTTTTCTGCTGGAGTAAAAGAGCACAGGTGCACCAGCAGGTTTGAAATCGTCAGGATCATAACAAGCCCATAACATTAAAAAAAAAATCTTACTTGGTTCCAGCAGTAAGTTTCAGTCAGATCAGATTGCTCACTGCCCTTAGTCACAAGCTCCAACACTTAGATGCAGTAAATAGTGACGATGAGCAACTCAGTGTTTTCCAGCTCAGCTGGCCTAAAACACCTTGGCTTGTCACAGCTGTGACAGGGATGGGCAACAAGCCTTTATTTCCCTGCCAGCCTCATGTGGCTAGTGATTCCAGGGTTCAGGTGGCTGCTGTTAAGCTGCTGATAACACCACTGCCTTCCAGCTCCTGCTTGGTTATATGAACTCCTGTCTACCAAGGGAATAACCCCCTCTATTTTGCAGTCTAATAAATTTTGCTACAGCCTGTCTCACTTCATAAAGGATATTAATCCAACACAAACAGTGGGATTCTGTCCTGGAAGAGCTCAGTGTTGAGGAGAGAAGGGGAAAAAAGGCTTAAAAATCCAAATCCAGCACTGCTGGTTAGAAAAGGCTGAACACAAGCGCATAAAGTCAGACCTGAGCTGCTCTCCCCACACATAGTCTTATTGGTCTTGATGTACAGTTTCCTTCAGGTTCCCAGCACCCTGTCTTAGAAAGTAAAAAAAAATTAAAAAATAAAAACACGAGGTTTGTCTACTGCTCTATTGTAGAAAGCATAACTCAATGGCATTTTTTTACCTAGTCTGCAAAAGCAATATTCCTGTGCAACAGCACTGGCCAGCACCTCAACCTGAACTGGCACAGCCAGCAATGACCCTGCTCTGACCCTGGCTGGTGCTCAGCGAGTTCTTCCAGCCACACAACATTTATTCTGTGTTTTTAAGCTGCTTTTCATGCTTCATCCACAGGAGGAAAGAGGCAGTGCTGCAAGGGGCAGGGACACTGCAGGAGGACTGCAGGGGCGGCAGGTGTCTCTCAAGATTCCACACAATCCCTCACCAGGGATCCCTAATCCCGTCAGAGACAATTTGTTGTCAATTTTCCACAGCGTTCAAGTACCAATTTATCACAGGAAACACTTCCTCTCCAAAGTTGTAATTATTTACATATATGTTGGTGTGAAATGTGTGCAGGAGTGATTTACAGGAAGGAGAGCTGGAGAAAGGGAAGAACAGTGCAGGAACCAGTACAGATCATCTCCAACGCAACACATGACTGCTCCTTACAAATCCTGGTAGTGATCCATGCCATTTGGTTTCTCCCACTGTAAGGGAATGCAGATGGTAAAGCTGCACTTCAGCATAACAACATTAATTCCTCTGCCTGTTCTTCTGTCAGGGAACCTCCTGTGCACAGAGAGGGGTTGGTCTCTTCTCCCAGGCAACCAGGGACAGGACAGGAGGAGACAGTCTTAAGCTGCACCAGGGGAGGTTTGGGCTGGATATTGGGAAGAAGTTCTTCACAGAAAGAGTGATTGGGCATTGGAAAGGGCAGCCCAGGGAGGCAGTGGAGTCACCATCCCTGGAGCTGTTTAAGAAAGCACTGGATGTGGCACTCACTGGCATGGTCTATTGACAAGGTGGTGTTGGGCCACAGGTTGGACATAATGACCTCAAAGGTCTTTCCTGACCTAGTTAATTCTGTGATTCTGGGAATCTTGGCCCAACTGCCACGTCTCAGACCACGGAGATTCACTTTCCCTCTTTGCACTAACTCATCATACTGACCTGGCCACCTTGAGGTGTCTTGATTTCCAGAATCAACTGTTTCCAGAAGCCAGTTCACTAACACTGTGCAGCAAATTTACTGATATACGGTATAGCTGCAAGGACATTTACATGCTGTCTCTTGCAGCAGAATTACAATGTTTCAACTACTGTTGGTAAGGCTTGAGCAATCCCTGCAGAAAAGAAACTTCTGATTTCCTTGCCATCATCAAAACTTGCCATGCTCCTTCTTCATTACAGTGTTTGGATGCTGTTTATCACAGTAAGACTTGATCATATTCTTTCAGCTTCCAGCTTCAGGATTAATTTATCCTCAAATCAGAAGGACAGAAAAGGAGTCACACCAAAAGAGCCAGATGAGTTTCCTAACCACTGGGCTGGTGGGTATTCTGGGTGGTCTCTTGCACTCTTCAGTGAAAAGTACTTAAATGCTTGAGCATTAAAGCCGGATGTCCTAACTTTGGAAAATATGAGAAAAAGAGAACCTCATCACTCAACATGTTCTGCCAGGACTGCAAGTCCACCAGGAGTCCATGAGAGCTCCTGAGACTCAGCATTTGAAAAATGAAGTTTCATCCTGGATTCCCAAGAAAAGCCCCAAAGTGGGCACACACTTGGGGCAGACAGGCACTCTCTCCAAAGCACAGGAGACATCTGAGAGAACTTGGTTCCTGGGAATTCAGCATTGCTCTGGCTTTTCTTACACAGTCCATATTAACTTGCAACCGGTTTTGTACTGACTTAGAGGGGTTTAGCAGCCACTGCAACAGAGCTGATAAAACTTCCTCTTTCGTGGCATTACTTCAAATCTGAACAAATTACTTTAAAGCTGGTATCATTTCTGTAAAGAGACAGTTGTAAAATTGTCTGGAGAAGAATGAACTTCTTATACACTAGTGCAGTAAAATTTACCCTCTAGTAAATAACAAAATGATCAGAAAGGAAGCAGAATCATGGGTGGTCCAGCTGCCCCATGGCCTCATGTGGTCAACAGATCCAGTCTTCAGGAAGAACAACACCAGCTACAAAATCCCAGAGGAACTCATTTTTGCACAAAATGTTTTAGTGAATGCCCAAACAGTGTTAGAAATGAGTGCAGGGCTTGTCTGCACTCTCCAGCTTCTCCATTAACATCCCCAGTACATTGTTAATCTGATGTTTTATCCTGCCTGGAGGCTGAGGAATATCTGAAATATTCTTGGCTCCTCCCGTTCAAAATAGAAATCAGAGGCTTTCAGTTACCACCCTGAAATATGCAGAGGAATTTCTTTAATAAGCATAAGTAAATAATAATTGTCCTACGGAACATTCAATATGTGGAAAATCTAGACCACTCGGCCAAGAAAACAAAAAAGGAAATAAAACCCAACCATTCACCAGGAGATGCCTCATTAAAATAAGCAAACCCAAGATTATTGTCAGTAATAGATGACTTAGAAGGTTTCTAAGTAAGAGATTCCAGGACTAGGCATGGATTCACCTCCTTCATTACGAAAATCGCTTGGAAAAACAGTGCTCCTTTCAACATCATTATCTTGAATCAGTTATTGTGTCCACTTAAGACTCTTTCAATCACATTTTTCCTTCACTCAGGCTGAAAAAACCCAATTTTTCATAACCCACTTCAGGATTCTTCCTCCTCCTCAGAGCAGCTCACCATTCCATGCTCCAGAAATGAAGCAAGCAATTGTTCTGCAATGTCGTCTCTCTCTCGGTAATGGTGATATAAATAAGGAGAAATAAACCCTGGGGCAAAAGATTCTATTAGCTGCTCTCATATCTTTACTGGTAGAATAATTGGCTGCACTGTAAACCTGACCCTACTTGATTTTGCTATCTGTCACTTCTGTGGCAGGTCACAATTACTTTCTCCTTTTCCTTTTCCCTGTCCCCTTGTCCTGCGTTTTCTTTCTACTTGGGCTTCTGCCATCATCCCTTCTTACCAAAGTCTGGTACGATGCTGCCAAAATTCACTTCTTCCTTCACCTTTTCTCCTCTCTTGCTGTACCATATAATAAAATACCATGGGATGAGGGATTTTGGGAGGGAAACAGCCAGAATATCTGATAGCAAATGAAGTCACAATGGCACGTTGTGGCAAGGAGGGAGGCAGGAAGGAAGGACGGTGCCACTGATGCAGAAGGATCAGCCAGGTGCCATGGGAAAGCTGAACAACAGTGATGTGACTTAGCACAATGAGGGCACTTCCAGAGGGCAATTAGATATTGTAAGAAGAAATAGTCTAGCCTACTTCCAAACTTCTCATCTCCTCCACCTGCACTCCTAACGAGCATGGAGCATGGAATTGTTTTAACTTGGAGGCAGGTGAGAAAGAGGATTTTAGAGATGAAGCTGAGCAGCAGCCAAGTTCAGGGTGCCATTTGCCTGCTGGACCCTGATAACAAGCTAAGCCTCTGAAGCACAGCTGCAGGGATCAGCTTGGCTGACATCACAGTCAAGGTCTGTGTGTGCAGCAGGACTCGTGGCATTGAGCTCCTTGCCTGCTCTAATATCATTAGGGCTTACAGGGCAGGGAAGGTGTCTATTTTGTGAGGGAAAAGGAAAATTAAAAATGCACAGGGGTTTGTTCCCCACAGCTGAAAACAGGAATCTGTAGGAGGAAACAGAGAAGGAGGTTTTGGTTCTGGTTCTGGTTCTGAAGGGATTGTCAGGTTTCAGAGCTGCGAGATGAGCAAATTGAACTCCCACGTCCCTACACCCTGAACATGAGCAAGACTGGTTTTGAGATGGAAGGCTGCAGAGGAAGGAGAAAGAGGCCAAATTAGCATCACTCCACTGAGCCCAGCGGAGAAGAACAGGAATGGATGCTGCTGCATTCTGTGACCCGTATTTTCACTGTCGTTTTATTTATTAACAGCCTGCCAAAAATAAATCTTGCAGAGCAGCAACGTGGGCTCTTTGAAATTTGCCTGCATTTTGGACTCACTAGCACAGCACTCATGACACGAACACACTCCCAGAGACAGGACAGGAGTCTCTGCAGTGTGGCCTATGCTTGAAGTCTCCCCAGGATATCTGAGAAAATTGTCCAGGAAAGGAGGTATGTGGGAGCTGACTTTAACCCACAGAAGAGAATAATTTACTAGACTAAGCACAGCCTCTGCAAGAATGATATTTCCTGCCTGTACATTTTTTATTCCTGTCAAGGTAGACTCACTCAATCCTTGATAAAATACATGAGCCTATGCCCCTGTATTTACTTTCTGAAGCGTAGAATGTAAGTGTATCCAGGCTCCTGGAACAGATAACAGCAGTTTGCACTCATCTGGATTTGCTCCAGAGTGAATCCAGAGTGAAAAGAAGTGGATAACCACAAGGATTCATGGAGTACCAAGGCCTCAGGTTCACCCCTATGAGCAGGCTTCTGGTCCCACAGACAACAGGAGTGCTGTCAGTGAAGGCTAAAGCCCCCTGTGCTGTAAATAGGCATCATTTAGTCTGTTCTCCTTGTCCATATGTCCAAACAGTGGCCTGCTCTCAAACCAAAATACTCAGTATCTTTAATTAAGGGTTGAATCTTGGTAGAGTAACGGGATTGATAATGGGCCCAGCTGCTGGGAGAAGGGAAAAGACCAAGCCCTGGAGCACTGAACAAAAAATGAATGATTATCTAAAGTTATTCACTTCAGGGAGGCAGAGAGAGGGGGAAGGAGAGGGAAAGAGAGAAAGGAGGATGGGAGGGAGGGAGAGAGAGAGAGAGAGAAAGAAAGAGAGGAAGAAAGAAAGAAGGAAAGAAAGAAAGAGAGAAAGAAAGAGAGAAAGAGAGAAAGAGAGAGAGAGAGAAAGAGAGAAAGAGAGAGAGAGAGAAAGAGAGAAAGAGAGAGAGAGAGAAAGAGAGAAAGAGAGAGAGAGAGAAAGAGAGAAAGAGAGAGAGAGAGAAAGAGAGAAAGAGAGAGAGAGAGAAAGAGAGAAAGAGAGAGAGAGAGAAAGAGAGAAAGAGAGAGAGAGAGAAAGAGAGAAAGAGAGAGAGAGAGAAAGAGAGAAAGAGAGAGAGAGAGAAAGAGAGAAAGAGAGAGAGAGAGAAAGAGAGAAAGAGAGAGAGAGAGAAAGAGAGAAAGAGAGAGAGAGAGAAAGAGAGAAAGAGAGAGAGAGAGAAAGAGAGAAAGAGAGAGAGAGAGAAAGAGAGAAAGAGAGAGAGAGAGAAAGAGAGAAAGAGAGAGAGAGAGAAAGAGAGAAAGAGAGAGAGAGAGAAAGAGAGAAAGAGAGAGAGAGAGAAAGAGAGAAAGAGAGAGAGAGAGAAAGAGAGAAAGAGAGAGAGAAAGAAAGAGAGAAAGAAAGAAAGAAAGAAAGAAATTCGTTTTCCACTAACCACTTTGTGCCTTTCAGGTGGTTTGATCACCTCATACCTATGGGAAATGGGAAAGAAACACAGCCTTTTCTAGCAGCTCTGTACCTGTCTACATCAGATGACTCACAGACCCCTTGGCAAGGAAAATTCTTGTCGAGCTGGGATAACGTGTTACTCGTGTCACTCTCCACAGCTCTCAGCCCTGTGCCTGCAGGTCTCAGGCACACCTTGGCAGACAATATGCCCTTGGGTGAGTGATACAGTCTGGGCTCCCTTAGGCTGAAACACAAGGTATAATTTTAGTACGTTGCAAATGATCCATATACATTTACCACTTCCTGTGGTTCTCCAACCCACTCAAGTAAGGAACAGTCACCAGCAGTCTCTGCTGTAGTTGTGAGAGGTGGGTGGCAACACAGTTTAAGTCTCTTTTAGTCCCAGGGAGTGAGCAGTGCCCAAGTACACCAAGTATCGTTACGATAGCCTCATTTCCTTGAATGTTTCTCGTTGGTGAGGTCACATTGCTGTTTTTCTCTGGTGTTGTGTGACTCAGGAACTGAGGAAGGAAATTACAACACCAAATTCAAATCAGGGGATTTTTTGAAGAACTCGAAGTAGCACATAATAAAAATGCTAATAATACGTTGCAGTCCAGTTCTCCTCCAGTCAGATGGTTTTGCACCAAGAGGAAGTTGTTGCAGATGCACTGAAACCTGGTTAGTGTAATATCTGGGCATGAGAGGACATCCCAGAACAAACTGTTCTACTTTGACTTCCCTAGAGAACGATTAACACTGACAGCTCTTTCCTTTTGGGCTGAGAGGATGTAATAATTCATGCAGTGTTACTGCATTTTCATCTGTTTCTGGTCTTCCCTCTGCTAGTCCTTGATGATGTGAGGTGTAGGAGTCAAGGTGAAGAACAAACCCAAACCAGTGGACAGACATGATCCCAATTTTTAAAACAGCTCCCAACCCTCAACACTTTGCTCTCTCCTGCAGTAGCTGTGACGAGAGGCTGGTGACTGGTACGAGTGACCTTCAAGAGGATTAGCCAGAGATGTGTGACTGCCAGTGAATAACTCTATTCATTTATTATGTGTGACGAACACTAAATCATTCTAGGAAGATTCTTTTCCATTCATTCGTTGCTTGAGGATGATTAGCAGCAAATAACTCATAGAAGCTCTTCCAGTGGAGCTGAGCAGGGAGAGCCAAAAACTTTGTCCCATTCACTTGTGGTCAGCTCCCACCAATAGAGGTGGTCAAATACTGGGGGAAATGGTGGGTCAGTGTGTATCTGCAACACACAGGTATCTTTACATCCTAAATCTTTTATCTTCCAGTCTCCTGACCAAGCCCCTGCTGATGCTGGAGACATTTGCCAGTTTTTTGTTCAGATGGAGCAATGGTTACTCTTTGAACCACAGAGTTTCTCTGTAAACTAACACAACTGTGGATAAAATGGAGCATTTCTCTTCTCCAGTCAGCCAATGGATAACTGTTAGGATGACTCTGTCTATCACTGTGCACACCAATGACTTTTCAAAACTAGCAGGATTAAGCTGCTGATTAAGACATGAAGCTGCCATTTCCACCCACCCAGAGTTGTAAATACCACACCAGAGTACAAATGAAAGGAACCAGGGATACTGAATCAAAGTGGAAAGCAACATTCCGTGTCATGTCCCCATGTGTTGTTCCCCTTTCTCCCCCACGTATCTGAAATATTCCTGTGTCATGCTGACCGGTGTGGTCCGAACGCACCACAGGGCTGAAGCGTGGCTAAACTGGATAATACCCAGTGTGTCCCAGCACTGCTGCATGGAATGCTGCCCTCACAAGTGTGAGACCCGGGCTTAAGTCCCTGCCACCTGATTTGGAGCAGAAGCTGACCTTCAGAGTCTAAGAGATCCCATGGACTGGCTGCAGAACAGATAAACCACATCTTAAAAAGGCATGATGGCCTAGCAGCTCTCCTGCCAGGCACAACTCTGGAGACCTTGCTTATCTTACTTCTTCCCTATGACCTGGAGCAACTCTATCTCCCCACTTGTCCCCACTCAACTTGACCATAACTTCAATTCCACTTTTTAGGTAGTGACTGCTACCATGTTTATCCCAAAGGGACTCTTGTCTCTCTCCCTCTCCCTCTCTCTCCCTCTCTCTGTAGGCATGACTGAAATTCAAATAATAGCAAATGGATTTCTCCTTTCAACTACACTTCTAAGTCAAAAGAGGTCATGTGTGCATATACACAAATAGAAAACCAGTGGGGCTATTTGCTTCAGATGATAATGTTGTATTTCACATCTTCCAGCAGCAAAATTGTTGGCTTTTTGCTCAACATCATATGACTCTTGAGCAGTGAGGACTCTATGCAACTCCACGTGGATTTAACAAAATAATTAACTGTTATTCAGCACAAAGAGAAAGTCACAAGATTGCAAAGAACAGCGCTAAGAATGCAGCTCCATGGCAGAAGAAGAGCAGCTCTCTCTGAGCTGATGATGCACTGCCCGTATAGCCCAAGCCCTGGCTGCAGCACTGTATCATTTTCAGTCTATTCACAGCTGCTCTTGGCCAGTAAGGACTGGAATGAAGCACTGGCTCTGGATTAGCTCATGCTCATGCAGAGCTAACAATTACCTTTGGTTTTGCCTGTTGCAGGGAACTCCAACAGCTTCCTTCCTGATCCGCACTCAGATTTTCCAACCCTCAAAAATGTCATGTGCCCAGGGGAATTATTTCGTAGTGCAATGGAGTAGGTAAAAAACTTTGTATTTTATGGGTTGGAGGGATTTCTTGAAGTAATGGCAATTTTCCTAATTTACATCTTTTTTCTGTGTGACCTTACCATTCCTTCTCCTTTTCTCCTGAACTCTATGCCACACATTTTTTTTCCCCAACAGCCATAACATTTATAAATTATTCACAAGACATAGCCATAGGGAATGACTAATGCTTCATCTTCAAAAAAGGGCTTTCAGTGCCATCCCTCCAAATGCACACTGGATGTGGGGCTCCCAGGGCTTCCCCAGTACCATTGCCAGAGTTCCAAATGGCACTTCATCCTTTCCTGAAGGCCACGGGGCCTCCATCACGACCACTTTGCAAAGATAACCAGTAACAGCCACAGGGTTTTCTGCTGGGTCCACCCACACAGCGCCAGCTAGGAATTCCCACCAAAAGGAATCTGACTTCTCATGTGAGTAATAATGTATTAATGTGAGAGAAAGAGGGCATGTAGTCATTCAAATCAGAAGCAGCCACAACCTTCTAATTAAGGAGGCAGTTTGTTTTCTTTGCACAGTTTCCTGAGCAGACAGATCTTCAGAGACTAACAAGTGGTCTTATCTATGGTTCAGCACTGGAAAAGCACAAGAAAAATGCATTCCAGTCTGGATACCAAAACAAATAAATCTGGCTTTACGAGCAGAATAACCACAAATGGTACATGAGTGATTGATTACATGTTGTCATCCAACAAGCCCACAGCTAATGAAGCATAATGCTGAATGGATGAACATGAAATGAACACCATTAAACAGCCTATAATAAACATTTTTCTAGACTCTTTTAAAAGCCAAAAAATCACAGTAATATTTAATACCTAAACTGCTACAACCCAGCTAATGAACTCTCAAAAACTTCATAACAAATGTTACAGTAAAAGGAAAAAAAAGTTCTTTGGTTATCCACTATGAAAATCTGTACAAGCCCTTCCCACCCTGGCTATGTCAGGAACTCCCTCCTGGGGCAGGGAGAGCAGTGCCAGCCACCAGTGAGCTCCAGCCTTCTCTCAGGTGGTTCCCACCTCACTCAGGACAACGCAATCAGCCCTCTCCAAGTGGCTGAAGTAAATGGCTCAGCTGGCAAATGATCCACTTCAAAACCTGGCAAAGAGTTAAATACGGCAGTAGGGAACACCGTGCAGGGAGGAGACAGGAACTCCAAACACGTGGTGTTGACTGGGCTCTGGAAGTTGGGACACCGTGGATTCTGGGAGCACCTGCTGTGTGCCAAGCCATGTGGGTTTACTTTAGCTGGAAACCCAGGTGCCAACAGTCTGCTGTCCTCACTAGGATGCTGTGCGCTACTTCTGCCTCTGTGATACCTACAAGGACCATTTTCATGTATTATTTCCCCTCTTGGCACAAAACCGCTGTTCCCTCAGTGCCAGCCAAACGTTTTTTAAACCCAAAACATGCAATCACGAATTTTTGAAGGCAGGTAAATTATCAAGTCTAGAAAAACACTACCTTTTTTAAGCAGTGACAGACTTCCAGGATCAAAATAACACTGAAGCAAGAACACCCATGAGCATATTACAGGAATGAAAAAGAAAAAGTATTTTCCTCTTTTGCAGAGTCTCATATCCTGATGTATCACAGCACTTTACAACCCAGAGATCTTTGCAATGTATCTACAAGGTTTGCAAATACTATGTCAGTCTGAGAGACAGAAATGCTGAGAAATCCAAAGAGGGTGTTTCTGCCTATAGAAATTAATTCTTTCAACAACCATGGGTGAATATGTTATTTAGAGTCCTGAAATGGAAAGGATGAAGAAATGCTCACTGGAACTATTAATTTTCCACAGATAAGGCAAAAAATGCTTCCAACAGCTGAACTTTATGATATCTCTAAGGAATGATGGTACTTCTACAAAACACACTTGCAGGAATAGGCATTTCAGGCAGAGGCAACCCTTTGTCTTCCTTTCAGAAATGTTCCTCTTTTTTGATGTTGTTCTTGTATATGTTGGAGTGACTGTATTTGCAGGTGCTCAAAGAGAAAATATCTCCCTTGACTCTCCCAGCTTTTGAAAATCTTGGTAATAATTATAAAGGAGTTAACAGAAAAAGGAAGCTATTTTTCTTTCTCTAGCCAGTGAGAATCTAAAGGTATCCTTGGCATTTGGTCCCTGCAGGAAATGGGCAGTTGGACCTCTGAGGACTCCAGCTTGCTGAGCTCCTTTTGTACCTCCAACTTCTCCCTACCACATCACCAGAAGACAAATACCCACCTTCATCCCTCTGAAATTAGCAAGTGTGGAAGGAAGCAAATTGACACATTAAAATCTGGGCATATGATTGACAGCAATCCATTCATCCCCCTCCAGTAGCTGCTCTTAGAAAGCACAGTGGTGCCAAAGAAATAACTGCTTTTGGAGGTTCCCTGTTCATACCAGGTGTCATGGGCCATGCTGAGGTAAACACCAACATTTCTGATGGCATGGCACCATCAGACCTGATAAAACTCATTCCTATGGAGAGTCTTGTCTAACACAGAATGGTGGAGGCTAGAAAATTATTTCTCTTTCCCTGGAGCTTCTCTCCATTGCAATTTTGATAGGACCAGTCAGTCAGCGCGTTCTTTCCATTATTACCTTAATAAAAGAACACGAGATCATTATCTCCCAGCAACTGTGCTGACTCTGTAATAGTGGGTTGGGATGGCTCAGTGCGCTGGGAAGTTACTCTGGAAATCTTGCATGACCTTTCACGCTCCTGGTATAAAGAACACACTCCCTGTTCACCTCTGTTTATGCTGATCATGTTATACGGCAGCATTTCCAACAGAGAGGACAGCTAGGAAAAAAGAAAGGCACACAGAAAGAGAGGAAGGGAAAGTGTGTTTCCATATATGTAATTTCTGTTCTTCCAAGGACAACAATCCTGAGATTCATAGAGTGAAAATGTACATTTCTACTAAAATTTACAATACCTATTTACCACAGCCCGCCTGAAATAATTTCAGCTACATTTTTAACTGTAGGAGTCAGCTTAAAATACTTTAGCTGGACTGGCTTTATTAGGAGCTTATGAATTAAATTGAGAAAGAATGCATTAGTAGAGGTTTTCTGGCATCAAAGAACTAGCTGCAATAAGCTTTCTTGGACTAAGCTGAATTATTAATGTTGATTATATAAGAGCACCATTCACCTTTCAGATGCTGAGGGTAATTAGGAATCGCTCAACAGAATAGCTGGGAAGGAATCACTCAAACAACTTTCTTATGCAGCTCCCTTGAAAGTAAAAGAAAATTAAAACCCTGAAAGAAAGGCTGCAGTGCTAATACGCATGCTTTCAGCAGATTTCAAAGAAAAAAAAAAAAAAAAGAAGAAAAAATAATTATTTTCTCACAAATCACATTTTTAGTTAAACATTCGCTTTTGAGATGGGATGTGTTTTCAGCACCACAGCATTAGAAAGGAAATGGAGACATTGCTCTGGATGTTTAACCATACACTGAGCTGCTCTCTTTTAGTAAAATTTCATTTCCCTACCATCATTCTGCTGAGAAAGATGTGTTGAATAACACCAGAGAGCACTGAGCCAGCGCCACGGTATTACATCATCGCTATTAAATATTCCTCTTTGTGCATTCACGGCATGCTTCCACACATTTGATGCATGAGAAGTGAAAATGGCAGTGAGCTAAAGCATCTCAGTGTTCCCTTCAGCATTAATCAAGCTTCCTGGATGTTAAATGCCTGCAGGGTTACATCCCTGACCCCTCCACAGCACTGCCACCAAACTTTATCTCATGCAGGCAGGAGGCATCACCGAGTGAGTGCCTGATGCGGGCAGCTCGTGCAGCACAGTCACGCACAGGGCTGATTTTAGGTGTGCTCCCTTCCCAGACTAGTTTCTCCTAATCTCTGAAGGATGAAAAAGGACAGCAATAGAATGTATGGATTAAAGAACTGCTTGCCTCTAAAACTCCCAAACAAGCAGTGCCCCAAATAGAACAGAAACTAGGGCCTGACTCCACGCCTGCTGCTGAGCCTGCCGCACCCCACCAGCTGTGCTCGTTCCTGGGATGGGACAAGTGCCCAGAAGCCAGCCCCACACCTTCTACTCACAGTCTTCCATCTTCCTGTTTCTTCCCAGCCCCTGTGCCTTTCTCCCCTCAATACCCAACTATCCTTTCCCTTCATACTAATCTCAGCTCAGCTGAGCCCCAATATCCCCAACATCTCACACCCATTTCACTCCAGTCTCAACATCAGGAGAACACATTACCCAGCTGCATGCAAACACTCAAGCCATCCTATGTATGAAGAGAAACTGAAAGGAGCAAAACCTTTGAAGAACTTGGAGACGATATGCAGTGCCCTGCTCCCCACCAGAAGGAATCTGCTGCCAAAAGCTACCTTAAGTGGGTTTCTTTGTTTCTTGGCATCAGTGTTTCATTGCTGTTTCTGCTCCTTTTCCTGATGTTTCTGTTCTCACTCTTTTCTCCTTCAAGCACACACCCCAGACCAAAACCCAGCAAAGCCTTCTTCCTGCAAGGCAAGGCCTTTGGGCTTGTTTCTGGTACCCTCCCGTGCATCGTTCTGATTAGGGGCCTCTCCATCTGCCTCCCGCAACACAAAGTTTGCAGCTACATTCCCCACAGGGCAAAGGCTGCTTCACCATAGAATCATTTAGATTGGACAGCACCTTCAAGGTCTTTGAACCACTGTTAACTCAGCACTGCCAAGTCCACCACGAAACCACGGCCCCAGGTGCCACACAGTGGGGAATAGGTCTCCCAGATACCTCCAGGTTAAGGGTACAGCAGTAATAGAAAGCCTGTAGGAGGCAAGGGAAAAAGAATGAAGGGGACCTTGTTCCAGATTTTAAACATTTTTAGGAAAATCTTTATTTATATTTTAAAGGAAACTTTGTTTCAAGTTTTTTTAATTTAGACATTCTTTAGGAAAATGGAACAAGGTGTTATTTATTTGGACACTCTCCTGTTTCCTCTGCCTTGACAAAATTCTGCTTCTTCAGGCATTTGTTTCTGCCAGGAAAAATAGACCACTGAGCTCAGGGTCTTCAAACGGGGTGAAACTTGACTGTGGCTGCTGTTGCTGCCAGTCATGCCTTGGCAGAAGGGTTACACACACAGTAACTGATCCCTTAGGACTTCATCTGCTGGCTCCCTCACCAGCACAACAGCCAGACACATAATACACACTTGCCATGTGATACTTTAACAAATCTTTTACTGTCTACATCTTCATAGGCTTCAGCTCAGCCACCTGGGTTCATGTATGTCAGAGGGACAAGTTACACAGGCTCTTCTGCTCCAAATATATGATTTCTCTGCAGGTCAGTGGGATCTGAGCAACTTAATGCTGTCCTTTTCCCCACAATACAAAGCAGGTATTCCCGTTTCCTTCGCAAGACAGAAAAGCATGCCTGCACTTACCAGGCTGATGTTACCCTGGAGGGACAGACCAGATCTTAGGGCAAAGCTATGGACCTAAGCTTCAGTCACACTGGACAAACAGGCCCCATTCCAGTCCTGATTCAAGGATTCTTCCATATCTTTAATGAGGCAAAAATCCACATTCAAACTACTTCTAAATGCTGAGGCAGTTCATTCTCCCTCTGGTTTGAAAGGAGGGATTTCAGGAGTGGTTTTGGGGGAGCAGGGGAAGCAGCTTGTTTCAGATTTGAGGGAGGAGAAGGGTACTGCTTGTCCGCAGAAAGAGCAAGCAAGTAAACAAATTACCCAGTCTTTACTTCAGAAGATCACGTAGACCATGAGGTTAATAAAAATAAAGCACAAGAACAGGGCTCCACAGGGACACCTAGGCTGGCACTCAGTGCTGTAACAGGCCTGGAAAGTCTGTCTGTCCTCCCTGCAGCCCCCAGTAGCCTTGAGGAGACATGCAGCACACAGAAAGCAGCAGCCTGGTTATATCAGGCACTTAACCCAGTCACACATAGGAGCCAGAATACACAGCTCAGCCCGAGCTCCTTGTTAACTTGAACTTGGTTGCAGGACCAAGGACACACAACCTACTTGATGATGCTGCTGCTGCTCTCATAGAGGTGTCCTTGTGATTTGATTAGCAGGTAATAAATAAGGGGACATGCTTAGCAAGTACATGCATACAGGAAATAACTTCATGGTTGGTAACATCAGGGATGGCTCTACCAGGTGAGCAATGCCTTCACTGTGGAAGCTGACTGCATACCATTTACTACAGGGCAGGAAAAACATTTAAGAGAAGTTCTCCCAGCCTTTACAGCACAGGAGTGCCCGGAGAGAGCAAGTTACACTTTCCTTAGTGTGCCACAAAAATGTATTGCCTTCCTCAGGGGGAACACTCAGGCTGAGGGCATCAAGCAGAAGAAAAGTGATCAGGAGGGGGCATAGCTCCAGGTGTGAGCTCAGCCAGGGCAGGTTGAAAATGCCCTGCCCCTCTTATAAAACCAGCCTTCAAGTCCTTCACATCCTCCCCTCCATGCACTGGAAACTGCAGCTGTGCAGGGGAAGGGTAATTTTGCCCTATAATTCATCAGTTTATCTTGTACATTTTCCACCAATTCATTTTAAAATTTTGGTCTATGTAGAATCATAGGATCAGATTCTAGAATCATAGGGTGACTTGACTTGGAAGGGACTTTAAAGTTCATCCAGTTCCAACCCCTGCCATGGGCAAGGACAACTAACACTAGATCATGTGCCTGAGAGCCCCACCCAACCCAGCCTTGAACACTCCCAGGGATGGAGCATCCACAACTTCTTTGGGCAATCCACGGCAGTGCCTCACCACATCACAGTACAGAACTAATACAGATGGGAACATATATCTCTGGTCCTATTCACTCTCAGAATAGTGTTGAAACCCCTTTTTGGCCCCACATGTCACAGCATGGTGGAGTGCAGGGGGCAGCTCTGGGGACCACCCAGGCTCTGGGGGCTGAGGAAAGGCTGGAAGCCCTGGTGCCAGTCCCAGAAGCAGAAGCAGGACTGCCTGAGGCTGGGCTCCAAACAGCACATCCCTGTGATTTCTCTGCGGGTCAGCTTTTTTTCCAAAGAGGATGAGGTAATCAGAGTGCCTATATTCACCTTGCCTAAGCACTCAGATAAGCCAGTTTGGAGTATGGGATATCCAATTTCTTGTTTCCCTGCAAAGGACACACACATATCTGGTCATGACCAGTGTGCACATATAACTAGAACTGATCCAAACCTGTTCAAGCAGGCAAGAATTTATAGTGCATTTGTACCAAGATTGTAGAAAAACATGATTGTACTTTGAAAAACATATGTTAATCTGTTCCATTTTACCTTAGGCAGGCCAATGGTATGTGTTTCATCTTGATAAGGAAACCCTGATCTCATCTGGGACATTGCTTTTCTAATGTATCCCTAGCAATGATGATGACAAATCTAGTCAACAAATAATTGGCATTATTGGGTGAATATAGCACTTGGTGTCCTTAGATCTTTCCATAGATAGACATAAATGCTGCAGATGAATCAGACTGCACTGATCATTCACAGTTCATAGTCACCCTTTACAGGGTCAGTACTTTTCCTGTCTTCAGCTCCTCCTTGTGTACAACCACAACATGTTCTAAAAATCAAGAGCTGGCTGTGAAATTTCCAAGTTGAAACTGTTTTCTCTGCCTCCCTTGCTAAAAAAATAGACCCAGTATTTCCATGGCTGGTTGCAAACTCTTTGTAAATCCTAAGAGACAAATGGTATCCAAATTTGTATATTATTTCCTGTTTTCCTGTTCCAAGTTGAGACACATATTTGCCAAAGCACTCCTTCCCACAGAAGGTAAATCTGAAGTGTGAGCTGTATGCTCCCAAGTGGTTATTAATAAATTTAATCAGCAATAATTGTCCAAAATAGATGCTTGCAAAGATCAGATTACTTTTGGCTTCATCTCCCTGCCTAAGAATATCCTTTTATAACGGGCAGTTGCAGTGCAAATGACAGTGGTTTTCTATAGTTGCTGTTCAAGTCATACCTGGTAAGTCAATGCTAGTGGTTAGGTGAGGGAATGCTCACATGCTTCCCACTGCTGGGCAATCAAACAATGCATAATTGCTTCTCTGCACAAATCTACATCTCAGTAAGTACCAGTATGAATGCAAACACACTGTTCTCTCATGCACTCATTCAGAATGGCTTTCGAGAAAGAGATTCTGATACCTTTGCAGGCACGAGTGGATTCAGGCTTGTCCTCGAAATAGCTAAGAAGGTAAATACACTCACACATTCTCTCACTTCTTTTGGCTGAGTTTGGGGAACAAAAAATTTAAAGGCTTCCTTCTGGAGCATGGTGTCCTTGCCTCCACTCCCCCCACTCTTTGGCTGTGTGCACCCTTTTGTGTGTTGCAGCTTGTTCTGGGCATTCATCTGAGATCTCTGCATTTCTGCCTGTACCTATTCCCATTCACTGCCTTTCTTCTCCCCAGTCTCCCACTGAGGATTTCCCTCTTTTAAGGACAACAGCATTAGAGAGAGAAAGCAAAGTGTCTGCTTCACAGCCCCATCACCCAGAAGTCAATGGCAGGTTGACTACAGCTGCTGCACCACTTCATCTTCCAGAGGGTTTTGGGCTCTCATCTCCTCCCAGGAACGAATTGTATTGATAGATTCTGATGGCCAAGCAGTTTTCCCACTTTCAATCACAGTCCCTGATGGCAAAGAAACCTCAGTGAAAATGAGGCAGGTTAGCAGCCAGGAAAAGAAGTGAAACAATTAAAGGAGATTATGGATAAAGGAGCCTGGATTAACTTGGCATGGTAGAAGCTCACAAAGCTCTCGTTTAAGGAGAACCAGAGCTATTACTCCCTTCTCCATCTTCATGGCATTTTATCTTCTGAAAACCAGTGGGAAAGTTGATCCTGGAAATATGAAGCAGGTTCACTGTAAAATGAAGAAGTTGCATTTGTCAATGAAGCTTTTCAAGCAAGAAGAAACAAATGCTTACAATTCCTGAAAATTAAAATGAAACACAGATCATTGTCCTGCAAAAAGTTAAAAGGGACAGAGTAACTCACATTGTTTCAAGTGCAACCATATTTTTCCACAATGCCTCTGAGTGAAGGATGCATCATTTGATTTCTGATTTCAGTATCTAAGGACTCCTACAACCAAGAGCTTGATCAGTATGGAAGGAGGGCATTAAATGAGTATCTACCATCACAGCTACAAGACAGATACCAAGTAATCTATTTTCTGCAGAAGAAATAAATTTTTTTCAACTATTGACTCCCACCTAGATTTTAGAGCCTAAAATTAATAGGGAAAATTCCTGGAGTTTCAAAACTCTTCCCATGGAAATTTAGGGCGGCTTAGATATTTTAATTTCTTCTTTAATGAAGCTATTGTTTCAAATTCATGTCTCTGCATTAATTTACTCAGAAGATGACAGTGACTTTCCCAGCACCTTTTCCCATCCTCAATCTTCCAATGCAGCCCTCAAACCACTTTATCAAAGCTCCTCTTCTTTTTATCCTACTTCTCTGAGAAGCAGAAACCAGTAAAACAAAGTCTCACTGACTTCCTTACATCACCTTGTGGCATTCTCAACACTTCTAATGAAACATTTGCCAGTGTGCGTCCTTGCAAGCCTCTAACAAGTATGTGCTTCTGCTTACCAGCTCACTGAGATGAGCTAAGCCCACAATTCAACACAAAAACCTGGTGGTCAATACCTTTGGGTTGTGCCTCTATCTGATTTCAAGATAGAGTTGTTGCCCCTCTGCTCAGGTGAGTGAGACACCATTTGAAATCATAAGCAGTCTGAGTAAGGTGACCTACCAAGAGCAGTCAGCACACTGTGAGCCTCCAAACATGGAATATTAAACCCCCATTGGATTATGTGGGTGGTAAAAAGCTTCCACAGGTTAAAGGAAAGTCTTGTTATCCTTTAAAACCCATCCCTCCATGATCTGGAGCCTAAAAGACAATCTCTGTGGAAGAACACCCATCAGTTGTCATTAGTGTTTCTGACAGCTTAACGGACACAGAAGTGACAGGCACTGAATAAAAGCATTTCTAAAAACATATCTTCTGCTTTAGTCAAGATTTATTGCAGAGATTATACATGATTGCTCCAGTTTTCCTTTAGAGAACCATCACTCTGAATCAGCATCCAGGAGCCCCCTTCGTACCCAATGTTTAGATTGCAAGAGTTAATAATTGAATGAAATCATTTCTATATTTAAGAAGGGAGCATATAAATCTTCAGAGAGCGGACAGTGTGACTCACTGTGCTATTTCTCCTCCTTCCCTAACCCCTCTCCCTTCCTTTTCTTGGTTGATATGCTTGGTTACTCACAGCCTATAGCTCATGAAAGGCAAAAAGCCATGGAAAAGAAGGGGATTTGCTCCTGTTTATCTTCCACCATTGGAGTAATGACTGCCTAAGTGAAAAACAAAGCTGAGGACTGAGAGGAGCCTGAATCCCAGTCTGTTTGGAGGGCATGACCCAGCTGAATCTTCAAATCTCTGTGTGGGAAGATGACGGCCAATGTACACAAGAAACAGGAGGAGGATGACCTTGTACCTTCACAGTCTGCCTTCTCCCATGCCACAGGAAAAAGTGCCTACAAATATAGTTCAAAGAGTGCAACCTATTGATTGTAAAAGTTGTTTTCTGGGTACAGAGCCATTCAGAGATGTCAGATCTCCTTTTCTGTCTAAGTCACATCTGCAATTTTATTTGCACCATAGTATGCTAGAGAAACCTGAAAACATAGACACTCTTTTAACAGAATTGACACCTTAACATTTTAGTTTGTTCATCTCACCATATAAACTTCAAACAATTCTACACAAAACATTTAAGATGGCCCATTAAGACAAAGAATGCAATTTACTTTAGTGATTTTTCAATAAGACTTGGTCAATGGAACACAATATTACTGTTAACTTACATAAAATACATTTTTCAATGTGATGACTGATTCCATAATCACAACAATATGCCACTCCAAACTTATACTTTATATCTTTAATTGGCCTGTTTTCTTGGGATCTCAAGCCTGGGCTATTCTGAAGACAATTTTATGTTTCAAGTGTAAAATTCTTCTAATTGATATTCTCACTCAGGTCTGTTCAAGGCAGTGGAACAATTAGCTTCATACACCAGTTGTGCTCACTGGCCATATCTCACCTTTAGCTCAACACATTTTCCTTTAATTCCAGCTCTTGTTCTAAGAGTGATCAATTCACTTTTTATAGGGTGCTCATTAATTCAGCTATGCAGTCTGAAATTGGTATGATAATTTTTATTCTCTCTAAAATCTTCACCACAGTAAAAGCCAGAGTAGTTCTGATTTTGAACTGTCATTGCCTGAACATATATTGCTTGGAAGAGTAAATGGATCATGAAGAATCATGTGTTAATTGTTTCAGAAATCAATATGCTCAACTTGAATAACCCAAAGCAAAAACTGTCCTTTGCTGCATCAAACCACAGATATTTTGTGCTCACTTGCTTTTTCCCCAGCTCTGAGTACACCACAGACTTATTGCCCTTCTATTCCATTTGTGGCTATGACCAGAGTGTCCTGAAAGCTTAGATGCAATAAATATTGGGGTAAATGGACCCACTGGCACTGGAAGGGTTTGTGTATTAGTCTGACAAATCAGCTACTTTAGTTCCAGACATGGGAATTAATTATTTTTAAACAGTGCTTTTTTAACTGCAGGAGACTGAAAGCCTCACTTCAGCCAACTGTTACAGTGCTCCCCAGGCAGTGCTGCGCACAATACCTGCTGTGGGGGTTTTATTCCTGTTGTACTGTTCTTCTCCCCTGCAAAGGCATTTGCCATTTTAAATTCAAGCAGAACAAAAGCAAATGCCAATATTTTGGGGCTCTGAAACAGGGTGTCCCCTTGTACCTTCACCACAAGAGGCAATTTTCACCAAAGTCATTATGTAATGCATGCCTGGTTTAAGACTCATCCAGACACTGAATTAAACAGACTTATTTTAAGTCACAGTGGTATAATCAGCATCCCTGCGTTATCTCTAGCGCCTCCATGAAGGCCAAATGCCTTTTCCTTCCAAAGTCTGTGTCAACTTTGAAACCATTTACTTTTCCAATTGTTTCTTCACAGAACAATTCACTAGGCACAAGCTCCTCATCAAAATAATCTCAGGAAAGCTGTTAGTCCCTTTGGTCACAGATGGCATATACTGCCAGCTCCAAGCATTTGCTTTGGAGGTCACATTACAGGACAGCTACTCAGGTATTGCTCCCCTCTCCTGGACACCAGGCTTTTGGACAACATTCATTTTGCTGTTCTTCCAATGAAATAATCAAGGCCATCTCCTGGGAGCGATGCACCTGCCCATGGCCATGGCAGGACATGAATATCATCTGGTTTCCTGCACTTGCCAGCTGGCCAGGAGGCGATCGAATCGCTGCTGAAAGAAACCACAAAGTTCCGCGCTCCCCACGGCGCACACGGCTCCTGTTCTGCCACGCTGTGTCCATAGCTACACCAAATCACTTCATCACAGTGGGCAGCTGAGCAAATGACAGCCACCCCAGGGGCTTTGTCCGTCAGCTGCTTCACTTGTGCGCTTGACCAAATTACAAAGACTTCCTGGCCATTACTGGGATGAGCCAAAGCGAGGGCTCATATCAAATTATTTTAATCTACATATACAGGAATAAAAACGATGTGATCCGCTGTTAAGCACAGGAGAACATTTATCATGCCATAACTGTAAATGCCATGTTGGTTTTGTATCACTGTGCCTCTCATTATTGGAGCAAATGAGGCTTGGGTGACATCGGCTGCCACATTCCAGCTGCTTTTTGAAGCGCCTCCACCTGTTGTTTTGCCCTTCTTGGACCACAAGCAGTTACATTTAATGGATCCTTGTCATACCAGAGGAAGATCATTGTCGAAGAGCTTCTGTCACACAGACAACGCTCTCAGGATTTACATAATTTTCACTCAACAGCTCCCAGGGTTGGGCTGAAAGAAGCCTGCCCTCCCTGGGGCTCCTGTGTGGCAACCAAAAATGAGTAAATAAATAGAAGAGGAAGAAGAGAAACACGGCTTTCTCAGAGTCCAAAATAACATCAAGAATGCATCCTGAATTACTCCACTCTCTACCCTCAAGTGGAAGAGGAAGAGCCTTTACCCTTACCCTACCCAAAACTGTTGCTGCCTCCCCTACCTGAAACATTTGCTCCCCACTTCCCCGCTATAGCTCTCAGGAAAGGGCTTTCTGTCCTTGGAAGACAACCAGAGACCACAGGCATTGCCCCATAGGGTGTTAAATGCTGGCAGCACAGCCAGCCTGCCCTTCAGGTCACCACTCTCTGATGCAGAGCAGGATGGCACCCCCCTGGAGCTGATCTCCAGGGTACATGCAGGGCCACAGCAACAGGCACTCCCTCTAGGTCACTTTTATGGGAACGTGTCAAGGGCACCTTGGCCAAAAGGATTTGTCTTCAAAGACATGGGTCTTTGAAGGTGAGACATCACCTTTGGAGAATAGCTAGAACAAAATAAGCTTTGCAACCTTTCATTATGTTTTACCCATTTCATCCTCCATCTGCCCCAGCTGTAACACATTTTGTTTCTCCTTCACCTCTCTGCTATTGTTTTGCTACCACGTCTGTTACTGCAGCTTTCGACAGATGCTGCTGCAATCTTCTTGCTGTAGAGTCCCATTAACTTCAACAATAACTTCAATAAATAACTTATATCCCTTAAGATGCTCAAAGGCCTGTCTTTGGTCGTTTTCTTTTTTGCTTAAATTTGTCATTAGAATTTATTGCAAAACATCTGGACATTCCTTCATCTCATTTTCTTCCTGCATGGTTCTGTTTTACTTTTACTTCACACTCTAGCGCTTCTGTACATTTTTTTTATTTATTTGCAACTTTAGTTAAATGTCTGTTTGGTCTTCCAACAAAACAAATGTCATAAATTCATAGAAATGTCAGCTGGAGGGGAAGTTTGGTGGTCTGTAGCCCAGCCTAACAACTGAAGCAGCACTACCACTAGTGCTAGAGCAGGCCACCCACAACTTTGTCCAGTCATGCCATGGAAATGTCTCCAGAGGCTTTCCATGTGATCTTGGCTAATGGGGTGCAGTGCTGCACATCCCTCCTGGCCTCCTCATCCCTTGGTGGGGGAAAAAGATACTCAGCAGGAATAGGGGGCTGGTACAAGGGAGTCATCGCTGGTAATCAGGGAATTTTGCAGCCATCCAGCTGGTTGTAATTACTTCAACTCATCACAGGTCCACCAGAAGTCAAGGGAAAGAAAAGGGGCAGATTGGGAAAGGTACACACAAAATACTGCACTCCTTAGAAGCTATGAGGAGAAAAATGGACAAAGCATAGGCAGGCAAGCCAAAGTCTTCAGTGGGACAGGACTCGGGAACAGCACTGCAAACGAGTTCTGTCTGACTTTTCATATGGCCACAATAAGGAAAACCATTTCCCATATATATTAACAGAAAGTATGGAAATGTTTCTACACATTAGTGCTCAGACAGATGATCCACAGAATACATGCATGCCAAGGGAGCCAGTTAGGAAAAAATGCACTGGGGAAAGATTTGGCCCTGTTGAAGTGTTTACATGAACAGTGCAAATGTTTTGATTAATAGCTAAGAGACTCATGTTGAAAAGGGAGACACAAATTAACTCCAAAAGGTGGAATATCTCTTTTACAGTAGGAGATGCTTATTGCTAACCTTAAGAAAGCAAACTTCAAGGTGATTTCAAAACATTATGTGAATCCCCGATACATCTCAGTCTCCCTGTTTTGAACCACTGTCATGTAATTGAAATTACATTAGCTTAATGTGAATCATTCTTGATTTATGCTGATGTAAATAAGAGCTGTTCAGATATAACAGATAAAGAATTAAGCTATACAGTGAAGAAGGAAGGGGTAAGTTTGTTTCTAATCTTGAAAAGAGAGATAGATTGACTAGCATCATTTTGTGAAACATTTTAGCCTGCTGGAGCTGCCCAGGTCAGGTTAACCTCACAGAGGCAAACTGCCTGCTGAGATGCAATCCAAATTCAAGTTGTTCCTTTACATATTCCTTCTGGTTCTGACCTAAAATTCAGCAGCTCTAAAGCAGGTTTCATAAAAGTGAGTTGTGCTGGGAAAATAAGAAGGAAAAGGCTGCTTGGAAGCTTCCAAACACAGACAAATTGATTAAATGTTTTTGCCTGGTAGTGATCCACACTAATTATTTCAGTGGTTCTTAATGGAGTTTACAAAGCTGTTATACAACTACAAGCACAGTTACTACTATGGACATCGGGATCTACAAAGAAATCTGAAGGAAGGGGGTCACTTGAAATAAGTGACATTAATCTGGGCTGGGGCAGGAATGCCTTTTGCTTCTTGGGATTCCCCAACCACGTCTACAAGATAAAGCAGGAAGCACTTTCTACAGCTAAGCCCTCATGATTGCCATCATCCCTTCCCTTGTTCATCCTTAAAACACGACTGGAAGAGCTTTTGGTGTGAGTAACAAAGTACAGTGAATTCTAAACTCAAAATAATAGGATGTGATTGACCATGAAACGCAACTTCAGCTACCACAACTTGCTTTTAAAGGCTTGGATTTCAGAGGCTGGGGAAATTCATGCCAGGAGGTGCAGAGCAGAGCTTCCACTGGGGTTTCTTCCTGTAAGACTCGTTTGCACACAGAGAACTGCTCTGTGAACCAAACCAACACACCAGAGAGTGGGGGATTTGCTTCCCTGCTGCACCAGTGCTCCAAAGGGACTCACTACTGCCAGCTCAGCTGGGGAACAGCTCTGGCTCAGGGCTGTGGTGAAACACACTGCCTGGGGCTGAGCCCTGTCAGTAAGGAGGTTCTGTGGTACTGCTGAATCCGAGCTGGAGAAGCAGACCCTCCTCTTCCACATCATTCAACTGACAGCTGGCTTTGGAGGGACTGCTCAAAGACAATTCCTGGGCATTTTCCAGAAGATGGTTCACTCCAAAGGCTTCTTCCCCAACAGCAAGATGGATTATGTGACATCATCAATCATCTTTTTCCTTACAGTGTATCTCAAACCACCCCCAGAAAGCCTGGAGTACTCAGGCATTCCCAGCATTCCTCATGCCACATCCACCTAATCCACCTCCCATTTGCTTCTGGAAGCACATCACTCGGCGTGGGAGGTCATGATATGCACTATTTCAGACTATTTGACCTGAACACACACACAGAATGATAATTATGACACAGGGTCACACAGGCAGAGACTAACCTTGGAGATTATCTCTATCTTTGGCATGATCTCTATCCAGCATTTTCCTGAGCTCTGTGGTAATTCCATGTGTTCCACGTGTTCTTGAAATTCGCTTTCACTTTGGTTTAAAAGCCACTAAACAGTAAAGCCCAGCATTTTGAAATTTCCAGCAAAGGATAAATTGCAGTCCTGGAGTCATCTGTGACCTGCTGCTCCACAGCCAGGGGCTCTGGAGCTGGGTGCCTCTGCCTGGGAAGCTGGTGGGCTGGGAGCCTGCAGCCCTGATGGGAGATGGTAGACATCCATTTCAGTCTTTTCAGAAACATTTTCTGTGATGGACTGTTTTGTAGAAAGTTTTTATTTTAATTGATTGCCCTTCCTAATGCAAACAAACAAACAAGCAAACAAACAAAAACCAAAAAATCAAAGGTGTTGCCAAGCTTCTGGATCCATTCCAGTGCTGAAAGAAATCGCAATCCTCAAACTATCAATTTGTTTTGGAATGGTATCACCACTGCAAAAGAGACCAGCAAAAATCCAAGCCCACTGATAAGGTTACCCTGTTACAGAATGAGGGATAGCCCCCCACGGTCTGTGTGGGGTTTATAATGCAGAACAGTTAGAGCCACTCTGCCACTGTACAATGAGAAATACTTTTTACTTGTGCCATTACCAAGTGCTCAGACTGGGGAGAAAGATAATTGAAAAAAAAAATGTGTCTCAGGACTTATTACTAGTTTTCTTTTGAATTCCCTCCACTATGTTACTGCTAATTCCATTATTTTTTATGAACTACATTATTTTCAAAATGTCCATTCCTCAAAACTACACAAAGCATCTTCCCTTTCAGGCATCACAAATCCACTTATTCCCACAACTTCCCTTCAGACAAGCAGCTGAATGTCTCAGTTCTGCCAAAAGCAAGGAATGGGCCAAGCAAAATATGGCAGAGGTGCCAAGGAGAAGAAATTTGCTGAGTGCCCTCAGGAAACCCAGAACAGGTGGATGCAGCATGCCCAGATGAGACCATGTTGAAAGGGCAGCATGGAGACATAGCAGTGGAACAGGTGGTGCTGGAAGCCAGGCCAAAGCACAGTCCCATTTTATTTTAAAGAGGAACAAAAGTGTCTCTCTCTGAACAGGGTTTTAGGAGTTCTGTCTCCCTTGCAAGTGATAAAGGAGAACTATAAACCTGCAGAAGTTATACACAGTTTAAAAGAACCCAAAATGACAGAGGATGTATCAGTATAAAGGTCAGTTTAGACAGAAAAATATTATTCTCAATTTAGCTGCGAAGTTTTCCACTCAAGAAGCACAGCTTAAAGCCTCCCACCTAACCTTTCTCTATTAAAAAATGGGGTTGGAGTCCTTTGTCTGCAAGCCAAGCAAAACAAACTCCAAGTGCTGATTTTTTTAATAAATCATAACAGCATCACTCTGCAGAAAAGAAAAGCAGCTTGGGAATTTCAGGGTTCACTGACACAACTGCATCCAGGGCTCAGTCCTGGAGAGAGACACAAAAGCCCAACCCAGCTCTGCAAACAGAGGGGATGAAAGATCCCCAGCCATTAATCTTCGACAACAAAGCATCATCCTTGAAATGAGAAGCCATTGCAGCCACTATCTCAGGTTCACCTCACCTCTTAAACTGTAAATTGCACAGATCAATCTTATGAGGAATCCAGAGGACAGAGGGTCTGATTTCAGTTTTATACATGCTTTATACAGGATTGACCAGATAAGTCAAAGTGGCCAATTTCTACAGGGAACTTAATACTTTTTCTGTACACCAAGTGTATACTTCTAGTGAGTTTATGGACACAGCCACAGCGATAACAGATTTCTTAGTTTATGAAAGATTTGACAAAATGGGATTTCAGCTCCAAGTAGAAGTCTGTCTTTGTTTTAAAAGATGTTGAAGAAGTTTAGGAGAACCATATTTAGGATCAAACAGGTTTTCATTACAGCCATTGAAAAGTATTTTTAATATCTGAGTTACACTGAAGAATATTACAAAGCAAGACATTTCCAACAAAGAAAATCCAAGTGTTTTATTTTGAAACTCTAGAGGGATTTTCTTTCCTAGAATACTTACAGAAGTTTTTTCTAAACAAAACACCCAAAACACTTTGAAAATGCACATTATCTGTGCATTACTGAATCTGATCTTCACCCTTTCTTCTCCAGAAGCTTTCCTAAGGCTTTGACTCCTATGGTGTCTGAGTGCCTCTCTACAAAGAACACCCAGCATCCCTCTTCTGCAGGAGGAGGAAATGAAAGAGGAGGCACAGTTACACAGAAGTCATTTGCCCAAGATCAACCAGCAAAAGCAAAACAGAACCTAGTCTGCCCCATGTTAAGAAGCATTAGATTCCACTGATCAAAATATCTTGCCTGCAATATGCAAAGCTTTGTGAAAGTCTCTGAATTTTCTTTTTTTTTAATTTGATGAACTTCATGTCATGTGTGCCAGCATTGGTCAATCAGATGGGCTGGGAGTCTGCACACTGGACACCTTTGTGCCTAAGGATTTCCAGAGGATTCTGCAACCCAAGCAAGTCCAGGAAATAAAGAGCAGTTGAGACCTAGGCACCAAAATTTATTTTCTAGAGCTTTCTGAAAAGCATGCAGAGCAGGCTCCAAACTCTTTACAAACATACTGTGAAGATGTGAGGGATAGGAGGTGTTTTGGAACACTTAACCATGCCCATGTTCTTTGAGCAGGAGCTTGAAAGCATGGCCACGAGGATCTTCCTGCAAATACCCATCCCATTTGTGTAAAATCTGGGACTGTGGACATAAGGGCTGAAATCAGTGCCACTGACTTTTATGATTGGCTTCCTCTCACCACTATTTTTGTGATTTATTTTCAACTTAGCTATTAAAAAAAAAATGGCAGCACTAAAATAAGTGAACTAAAAGCATAAGTCTGGGGTGTTTAAGCACTTCTGAAGGTTTGTGGCAGAGTTCACATAGGATTGGTTCAGTTCCCCCATTGTTTGGCTGGAATTTTTAGAAGTTTCATGGCATGAGTGCAGACTTAAGGGCAGGGCTTGATCACAAGGCTCCAGCAGGAGCAGGGCTGATGCAAAGCTGGTCAGGGAGCAGGGCTGGGAGCTGCCAGCTGGATTTGCTGGAA
This sequence comes from Polioptila caerulea, assembly GCA_013397295.1. Classification (NCBI taxonomy): domain Eukaryota; kingdom Metazoa; phylum Chordata; class Aves; order Passeriformes; family Certhiidae; genus Polioptila; species Polioptila caerulea. The sequence goes on from VYXF01003040.1 coordinate 574,770, forward strand.
CAGCCATGGAACTGAAACAAGCCATGATGCAAACAGCTGAACTCATGTTTTTTTTAATTTGAGCTCATTTTCAGACTGCTTCAAAAAACTATTCCCTGCTCATTCCATTACAAAACGTGAAGTTTACTCCAGAATGACTCACTCTGTCACCAAGGGAGAAGGTATGATCTGCCACATGTGTCAGAAAAGGCCTATGAGGTAATTTTCATTCTCTCAACATATGAAAACTATTATTTCCTCACATAATGAAAATGCAAGGATGTAGGTGGCAATCCCCAGATGGACACAAAAATGAAAAAAACTCTGGTGGATTGCTAATCACGTTTTGAAAAAACAAATGCATTTCAACCATAATGAATATTTCCGTGCATAGGAAGAAGGTTTTTCTCATCTGCAGCATCCACATAACATTTGGCAACAACAGCATAATCCAGAATTCATATGTGGGTGTATCTCATTTCTGATGCTCACATTTCATGATGGGTTGAGCTACCCAGGAAATACAGGTGCCATAAAGGGTAAGTGCCATAAAGGGTAAGTATCCACATAGAGCATATCTTTTGCTTCCTCTGTAGTTTCATTACTCTTTGGTACACTTCCAGATCATATGAAATACAATCTCACCCACCAAGTTTTCTGGACCCTCAGCATTTGAATTAAGCACTCACAGATGTTCCCTTTGCTCTCCTTTAAGCACGATGGATCCCCTCACGGCAGGCTCTCCACTGAGGTACAGTTGTTGTCTCACTTTGAAAGGAATTTCAGAAAACATTTCAGTTCATCTGTGGAATTTTCCATCTGAGTGCTGTTATTTATTTGCATTGTCACCATGCACCAGAGGCCAGCCATTTGCAAAGGCCCTTCTCTAAAGGTGCTGATGAAACTTGTATGGCCCCACTGCAAGTTTCCTGGAGGACCGTGACAAAGCAGAACCCAGCATTTTTTATTTTTAATTACCTCAGGCTAAAAAGAGGGATGGAAAAAGGAAGTGCTCAGGGAAAGGAACCAGGACTGAGGATTTTTCTGGTGAATCAGTACAGTCAGTGCTGTAACTGTGCTGCCTGTGAAAGTGCCTATGAGACAGACAACTGAGGATCTGTGCAACTGAGCTCTTAAACCAGTGAATTTTTCAAAGCAGCATTTCACAACATCCAGATTGGGAGCATCTCTTTCCCAAGATGGGATTTAGTCTGATTTTAGTCTTCAGAAACACACACAGTTGAACAAATGTGAATATTTCACGTGTGCTGAGACTTGCCTTGGGTAGAAGGTCATAGATCAAGAAAGGGCTTGGTGGGCGGGGGTAGACCTCACCTCCTTTTGCTACTGAGGGGGGACACCCACCCTGCAAACCAGCTGCTATTTGCACTCCAGCACTGAAGGACTTTGTGTCCTTTGGAGGGCTGCTAGGGCTCTGATGGCCCCTGTCAAACCCTGAGGGCTCCGTTCAAATTAGCCCTTGGTGAAGCAGGAGAAATTCCACTATTTCACCATTTCACACCAGAGAAGAGTTACACAGATCACAAGGCCGGATGGCCACCATCAGACCCGTATGCTGAGAAATACTGAGTCATTCTGGAAAGTGTGAGCTGCTGCACAGAAATCCATAGAGAAATAAACTCATGGCTTGTGTGCATACACCAACCAGCCTGCCTTAGAGGGCAAACAAGTTTAGAGACACAGCTGGAAGAGGAGCCCTATCCTCAGCAGCAGGGCTCAATTTCACAGCAACAGGCAATCAACTCATTTACTCTCCACACCAGCACTGACTGAGGTGGCACAGCTGGCAGAGCCCAGGTCTTGGGCCCTGTTTACAGCACAGGTTTGCTGCTCCCCTGTGTTAAAGAATTCCACTGGGAGACACAAGCAGGATCCAAATGGAACAGAGCCTCCTCACAACAGGAAACCAGCACAATCACTGGAGAGGCACAGCTGCCCAATCAGCCATCATCATCACCATCACCATCATCACCATCATCATCCTCCTACCACCTGCCCAGGCCAGAGCTGCAAAACAACTCCTTTACCACCTGAATCTCAATCCAATTCTGTGCTCAAAGAAGCAGCAGAGAACACCACCAGGAGCCAGTGCTACAGCCCAGAACTCCTCTCTTGCCTCTCAGACCAGCAGCACTCCCTTCCAGCTTCCAGCCTCAGTGCAAAGCCTGCCATGAGAGCAACCAGAGTCTGCTCCACAAGCTGGGACCTCGCACAGCAGCTCAGTGCCAGGGACACAGAAAAGGCTGTCCTCTGCCTTTCCTCAGCAACTACAGCAGTGCTGTCCACACAACATGGGAAACAGCAGAGGAATACAATTCCTGGGCTGGTTTTCACACACTTTTCCCTTCTCTCTGGCAGATGGGTTTGAACTTTGACTTCAGAGCTACACGTTCAGGTGTTCTAAAGGGTGACAGCACACCAGGCACCATTAAGGAGCAGGAGCAGCCAGAGCATGGCTGGCATGGACTCTGGCAGCACAGTCACAACAAGATGTGACCTGTGGGGATTTGGGGATGCAGGTAATCAGCCAAATTTAAGAAAGATTTGCAGAGACAGCAAAAGACATGTCACCTCTGCAGGGTTTTAAAAAAATTTCTAGGCACCTGTTCCAAGTAGGAAAGTGTTCCTAGAGGAAATATCTTTCAGAAGACATTAAAAAGATTTTGACAACTCAACCTATTTTCTTCCAGTTCTTGGATATTTACTAGCTTACAAACATTTTCTCCACCCCTGAGAATTCACATGGTCAAGGCAGAAAGCCAATGCAAGTACTCAATCTGACTCTTTCCAACTGAAAAATGTAATGAAAAGAGGAACTTTTGGGGGGTAAACTCAGCTCATCTACAATGGTGGCTTTTATTCAAAACAGGCCTGAGCCAAGTTTCCTTGCTCTCTCCTCCCTCCTTTCACAACTGTGCTGTCTTGGGAGCCTGAGACTGCACATGGAGTTTCTGCAGAAAGCCTGTTTCAGGAGGTGAAGCACCTCATAGGTGCAGCTTCCCCTTGCCTCAAGTGGTAATCAAACAAGAACCTTAGGGGCCCAATTGCCCTGCCCTTGTACTCGTACCCATTCTCTGTGCACTGACGTCAAATGTGCTGCACATTTGTGCTGGCATAAATAGCAAGGGAGGAGAATCAATTCCTGTTCAGCCAAACGCAGGTCACTTCCATCCTCTGGCCAAAAGTACTCTCAGGATAGCACACAATTTGGTCCATTGATTTTAATATATTGGCATTTCCTCCCTCTTACTGTGTGAACGCATTGTTTACAATTTCAGGAAGCCACATTGGAAAACACTGTTATAAATCAGGATACATAAAAGCTTGTCCTGTTTGCCTCCAGTGTCAGACATTGCTAGTGTGGGAGGTAGGTCAGTTGGGGATACAAAAAAAAACCTACCTCAATTCACTAATTCCTTAGTGTTTCCGGCGGGTTTCTGAAATTCCTTAGTGCTTCTGGACTGTAAATCTGTTGAGCATTACAACAATCACCCAGGAGGAGTCTTGTTCAGTGGAGATATTTTAATCCATTAATTCATTTAAGTATCCCTTTAAAGTGGCCATCATTGAATCTCCCAGCAAGGAGACCTTCTCATTTGCTGTTTGTGTGTTACTTTAAGCCAAAGAGTAAAAGGATAATCTGGATCCAATGCGTATTCCGGATTGGTCTGGCCCTGTTGCAGGGTAAGCACAGAGCTTCTCTTCAATTAGCAGGAGAGGAGGCAAAGCTGGAATTGCTCTATGAATTGCCTATAGTATTTGACGAGACAGTGGAGGATACAGCTGCGCTTTCCAGACCAAAATGAGTCACCTGTTGTCTGCAGGAGCTCGTGCCAAGAATGGTCAGATTGGAGCTCAAGGGAGTGCTTTCCAGAGGACTTCAGCCAACAGCTGTTTCCCTTCAGCTGGATTGTGCTGAGAATCTAGCCTCAAGTTAAAGCATGAAAAGAAGAAGTGGTAGTAGATGCCAAAATAAGTGTGAAGGCCAAATTTCCTGATAAAATGGAAACATGGGTTGTAGGAGTTATCTACCCTACTTTTCTGCTCACACACTATTCCCAGCCGTAGCATGGTGACCCTGTCAGGCAACCAATCAACCAATGTGCGGGAAAGTTCCTGCTTCTTCAGGAACAGATCAGAAGATGAGTCTCACTAATACATATGTTCAACTCAATTCAGATGTTCAAGCAGTTATAAAGTCCAGGGATTGTTTGGGAGAGTCAATTTCCATAGCGGCCAGTGAGAAGGTAAGGATGAGGGTAGGCTGGATCAGTGTCCTGCTCAATCACAGACTTCCTCAAGGCATATTGCTTATTGCTGACCTCCTCATAGTATTATAGATGCCTGACAAGCCCATCCAGTTTTGGTGGGATCTTGGTGCTCTGAATCTTCATGGATCTGGAGCTTGGTCAGTTTAGTCACCTTTTAGTGAAATTGTGAAAAATGCTTTCCTCCTCCATACGGGAATTACCGTGAGAACAGCTGAGGAGCACGGAGCTCCTCCCCACTTAAGGCCACAGCAGTGAACTGTCCTCCTTGCACAGCCTGCAGCAATTTCAGCCCCCGTGATAAAATCCCAACCAGAGTCCACACTGTGCTCTCCGAATGGCAAGTCACTGCAGAGAAACAGCACTTGAAATCCTTTCCGCCACCACCTCACAATCATAAGATAGTTTTGTGCAGAATCTTAAAGGAAAAACCTAAACTTTTCCACTGTAACTATCACCAGAAGCCTTCAGATGGTCAGTGTAGGATGCAAGAGTAAATCTCCTGCCTAGCAGCTGTAACACTTGGCCAGATTTGGCCGAGATTACAGCAATGCAGTGCCCAGCCGGGCAGCTTGCTCTCACTCCCTGCCCCTTCCAGAGGCACACATGACTACCACACCTATCATGCTTTTTAGCATCTTCACCTCTTTGCAAGGGAGACAGAGTGGCTTATATCTCATTTCAAGAAGCCTCCTCCACCTGCCTCCCAGAGACTGGTGATTCCCAACATGGACAGAGAGCAGAAAGTGGCTATAAAATGTTAATTTCTGTGTGAAGACTGAAAACAATTTGCAAAGCTTGATTTCTTGTTAAAAATTATAGCTGATTCAAAAGAAAGACATCTTTTCAACAGACTTTAAAACCAGGAAGGATCACTGATCAAGTCTGACTCCTAGCAAAACACAGGTCAATGATTTCATCCAGTAAAGCATGTGTCCTGCCCATGCATGCAAAATGAGCCTCCCAATTAGTACTGGTTAGAGCCTTCCAGTGCAGTATCAGGAAATGCTACTTCATTGGAAGTGAAATGTGTCAGCTTCAATTACCATTTCACTTTGAAAAAAGTATCAGTCTACGGATTTCCAGGACAGGCCAAATGAAAAATTTTGCTTTTCCCTTTTGTGATTTTTTTGGGTGTAATTTATTGGAGGAATATAGAAGCATCAAAAATAAAATGTTTTGATGAATATTCAGCTTTCACATGGAAATTAAATGTTTACTCTTCTCTTCAGAAAAAACAGAAAACCTCATTCTCACAGTGGCATCAACAAACCAAATACAATATCATACACAGACAGTAATGGAATTAACAGATACATGGCAACATTCACACTCCCTTTTATGCAGTAACACCATGTTTACACCCACATGAGTAAAGACAGCAAGGACAAAAGCCAGTTATGAGTCCCTCAAAATCTCTTTGAAAGAAACCCTTTGGCTAAAACATGTGTGTGATGTTCAGCCAGAAAAATATTTGCTTCCCTGTATTCATATTCCCCATATTCATATTGATGGGAAAGAAATGTCATTCTCGAGACATTAAAAAGACTACTTAATCATTGAAAGTTCTAATGAATTTTCACACTCTATGTCACAAAGCCTTGCTTACAGACATCAAATGATCTTCTAATTATTGAAAACTTCTTTAATTCAAGTTGCTTTGAGGCTTTCCCAGAGTGCTCAGAGTTGACTTCTAAAGAAATTCCAAATTATAACACAGCTGACTAAATGAACCTGCATATGCTACCCTGGCTTTTGGCTGTCTGGGACAATCATAAGGAAGCTTCACAGTGCAGTGCATTTTCAGGCATAATACCTAACAAAGATTTTCTCCTTTGTTCATTTTCTTATTTTCCCCCTTGCAGTTTATATCACTACTATTTTCCCCACAGAAACTTCAAAGAATGTTAATTTAAAGAGGGATTTTCAGGAGGGAAAACACAATGCTTCTGTTCTCTTCCCTACCCCTCAAATAAAAAATGCAAATAACCAAAAATCGAAACAAGTTTAGACATTAGGACTAGACAGGAATGGTGTGGGGAGAAATGTACAATGTTGAACTGAGTTCCAATTTTGAAACCAGAACTGTGCATTAGGTGTCAATTTTAACACCGTTCTGCTCTGTATCAATTCAAAATTCTCATCTTGTCACTTTCAGCCCTTGTGAGCCTGTCCCTACAAGAACTCCACAAAGCTTTCCTTCCTGGACAGTAACTTTCTAGGAAGCTGAGCTCACAAGGAGGCTCTCCAAGAGTGACACCACACTGAGGCAAGTGCTGCTGATGGTCCCAAGGACAAAGCACATGGAGCACTGAAGGGACTCGAGCATGGGTGAGGGCACTCAACTTTGAAACATGCTCTCTCTTGGTATGAGCCCAAATCTCCATCACTACAGTATCCTTCAATATTTATATATTTCAGCTGTTTGGCACCATATCAGTATAATCTGGATACAGATCCTATACAGGATAATCTGAACAACCAGCAGTGTATTCCTCAGATGGGTGAAGCAACTTGTAGGGCATAGAGGGTCCTGGTAGAACAGACCACATCAAGACTGATTCCCAACCCTACATAACCCAAAGCTGAACCAGCTCTGTAGACACCTATCTATGGTGCAGGCACTGCCTGGAGGAGGTTATTGTGTACCACCCTGTGGGGATATCAGTGGATGCCTTTTAGACACTCTGAAATCTCAGCATAGAAGAGAGAAGTTTACAGACATAAATAAAAGCCCAAAGCTTCTTTGTCTGAAAGAGTAATTATCTGTCTGACTCCAGAATTTATGCTGTTACTCATTACTGGAGTATCTGAGAACATTCCAGTTTAAATCAGAGGGAACAGAAAAATCTCTGGTGGTGGTACTTTTTGAACCTCCCTATTTAAAAGCTGAACAAACATGTACCTTGCATCCATAAAGATTTTTTATTTCATCTGAGAGCAGGAAACTGTGCTTTGTTAATGTTTGCAAGGACATTAAGGTCACACAGGTCAAAACCTGTGCTTGTATTAAGCTGAAGTAGCAATGATATAACATCAATTAATTTGACAGTACAGGGAATGAGCCACAGAGGGCCTACAAATGCAAAATGCACCAGTTTTAGACATTCATTTCTGCTGCCACATTAGCAGCTGCCAGACATGCACTAAGTTCACCTTGAGGTTGCAAGGAAGCAAGGCAGAAAGTCCTTACAAATGATTATGAGGGCAATAGGAAAGGGCAAACAATGAACTATGTCAGAAAAAGCCAGCATTGCCACATCTGAATTCAGTAGTAACCATTGAAAACCATCCTTGGCTACCTGTGGCTGTTCACCTAGAAAAGTTATAAAAAAGGGGGTAGGCTGACACTTTCACCTAGAACGGGGCCCCCAGCATTTTGTTTGGGAGTCCCTTTAGATTTAAGATACCTACATCCTAATTTTCAATCCAGCTACAAAGAGATCTCTAAGCATCCCTGATACAGAGAGCTTAGAAATTCAGCAATTTATACTGTACTGCACCAAGCACAGCTGTTCTCAGCACCAAATACAACTCTTATCAACACCAAGAGTCAAATCACTTGTTGTCCCACACTCCACCCTCATTAAGCTTGTCCACCTAAGGGGAGTGACAACGGAAGGACGACTGTAGCAGAGGGAAGCATCAAACTGAAGACATCAAGCGCTTACCACATGGAAACATAAGGGCAATTTTCAGTGATCCCTCTGGCGTTTTGCTTTACTGTGGGGGTCCTTGGAAACTCAGAGTGGAATGGGTATCCTAGTTTGAAGACAGGTGAGTCTGCTCAGAAAAGCAGGAGCCTCTCTTGCAATGGAGAATGCAAACCTCCTCTCCCCGAATTGCTATAATTTTTGAAATTAAAGGGGCTGTCAGGCAAAGATATTGTGATAGGAATAACAGTTTTTTACTAGCGAGTCTAACAAGATAAACAAAATAACAACAATAACTACAGCATTAACAACAAGCAGAGCTAGGAAACAGTCACAGTTTCTCTGATGCTGGCACCTTTCTGGGGTGATCACGAGTCCCGAGGGACGAGATGGATCCAAAGCTCGGTGGCAGTAGCTGGAGCTGTAGAGAATGTCCTGGCAGGCAGGAGAAACGGCGTGGAGAAATCCAGAGCAAAACCAAAGCAGCAGCGGGTGCAGGGCAACTGGGCAGCAGCACGTGGCAGGGCAGGGAGAGACCAGGGTCTGAAATCCTGGGGAACCCACGAAAATAAATCCAAGCTCAGCTTCAGGTGAGGTCTGGTGAGATCTGTCTGCAGTCAAGACTGAACCCTCACTGCCCTGCCCTGATGGCCTGAGGC
>VYXF01003041.1:676-16011 GCA_013397295.1 Polioptila caerulea
AGGATTGCTCCCAAATCTCCGAGGATTGCTCCCAAATGTCTGAGGATTGCTCCCAAATGTCCGAGGATTAGTCCCAAATCTCCAAGGATTGTTCCCAAATGTTCGAGGATTGCTCCCAAATGTCCGAGAATTGCTCCCAAATCTCCAAGTATTGCTCCCAAAACTCCAAGGATTGCTCCCAAACCAAAGCTGCCAGCACCGACAGGTCTGGCTGGCCTGAGACTCCCAGGGGTCACCTCTCAGCTCTTCCCAAGACACTGGGGCACCAGACTTCACTTCTTGTGGAACAGACCCATCTGTGGACAGGCACCCGTGGTGGAAAATGGGATTCCAAAAATCTTCGAACATCTGAGGATTTCTCTTGGGTGAAAGCTGAGAACTTTCAGAACCGAGCCCTGGCCTGCCCTGGGCTCCCAGGGACCTCACCTCGTCTGCCCATGGGGAACTGGGGTGCTGTGATTTCCTACCTCTGCCAAAAAAAGCTGTCATTTGCAGCCCAGCACCCCCAGTCAAAAGCTGAATTTTGACTCCACAAACTGGGAGCATCTGATGATCACTCACAGGTGGAAGGTGCCAGGACCGATGGATGCCAGGGGTGATTCCCCCCTTTCCTCTGCCCCCTAAACACTGAGGCTTTGGGCTTTTCTTCCTGGGGACAAGAGGACTCTGCCTGGGGCAGAGTTTGGGATTCTGGCTCCTAAAATTGTGGCTGTCCCAGCTGAAAGCTGCCAGGACCAACAGGTCCCTTGGTTAGGGTTGGGGTTAGGATTAGTGTGATTTTTAGGGTTAGGGTTCAGTGTTGGCTTTGTTTTGGATTTGGGCTTTTGGTTCAGCTTTAGTTTATTACTTTGGGTTTGGATTAGGATTCCAGTTTAGGGATTTTTGTTAGGATTGTTAGCATTGTCTTTAGGATTAGATTTTGGGTTAGACCCTGGGGTTTTTTGCAGTGAGTTTGGGTTTTTTTTTTAGCTTTAGTGTTATGTTTTGGGGTTAAATTTCTGCTTCTAGGTTAGGTTAAGTTTAGAGTTTTAGGGTTGGGGTATGGGTGCTTGGGGATATGGGTCCTGTTTGTCCTGGCAGCTTTTGTCTTGGAGCAATCCTTGGATGTTTGGAGTTTTGGAGCTGACATTTCAATTTCAATGAGGAGAATTCCTGATCTTTTCCCTATAATGAAAACACATCACCCCAGTGTTTCAGGTGCAGATTAGGGGCTGCCAATTGCACGTAATTACCAACAAAACCTTTCTGTGCTGCCACCAACCCTGGCACCCACCTGGGCACCCATTTCAGCACCCAGCCCTGCCTTTACATAACTGTCTCAGAGCCTGCTGATTTTTCCAGGCAGCAGATTACAGCACATGGCTCCCAGGCTGACTCCTTAAGCCCTAAATCTGCTCGCTGGCCATCCCCGAGGTAAGGCAGAGCAGGAGGTGTCACACCAGGGTGACACCGCGGTGACAACGCCGTGGCTGGGGTCTGGACCTTCAGGATTCTGATGAATTGGGATCCTCATGTTCAGCACCAGGATCTTTATCTCTCTTTTTTCAGGATTCCCAGCACAGAGGGAACAGCTGGGATCCTTCATGTGATCCATATTTTCATGTTCAAGGATGCAGCAAAGTGCCCTTTGGGACTCTGCTGAAAACGGCCTCCCACGATTTGCCTTGGCACCAAATTCCTGCTTTTTTGGCAAGAAAATAGCTGATCCAGGGGTTAGAAATGCCTTTTCACAGATCTCCCAGTCCTGATGGCCCTTGAACGGAAGGAAACACATAAAAACCTGCCAACCACATACAAACAACAACAACAAAAACCCTTTTAAAGCTGAAGATTGAGAGAAGAGCCGGGCTTCACGTGTAATTTGGGAAACAATTTTTGCAACTTCTGGGCTAGAGCTGCCCTTAGAGCTTCAGAATTCATTCCCAGTGGAACAGGAGGGATGGAAACTCCGAGGCACCTTTAAGGGGAAACCACAGAGTTTATTGGACACACGTGTACAGTTCAGGTGTCCAAGCTCTTGGCTGGAGCAGCAGCTTCCCCAGAATTATCTGCTCACCTGGATCGAAAGTCAGGTGGAAGGAGGTTTTGGGGCTTCAGCTGAGCCTGTGGGATTGCCCAGGCAGCGCTGCTGACACCAAAGTGAGACAGGTATAAAAATACAGCCCAGGGCTCCTCAGCTAAAGACACTAAATCCTGTCCTGATCCTGCTCAGGCTGGATGCAGCCATTTTAAGCAACAGTTTAATTTAAGATCTCTTGGGTAGCTGAGCCCAAGTCAACGTGCAGGTTGTCACAGCTTTGGTGCCAAAACGCCACCTCAGGCACAGAGCACAAACCTCTTTTTCCCTGCAGAGGGTACAGAGGGACATTCCAGAGTTGCCTGGTGAGTTTGCCCTCCTGGTTGTGGCCGGGATGCTGCCCAGCTGAAGAGAGACCCACGGGGAAGATCTGAGCAGCCCCAGGGAAGATCCAGGTGAGATCCTCCACCCCCAGAGCCTGCTCGGGGCACATCGAAGGGGTGGGAAGGTTTAGTGGAATTTTGAGGGCTTTCCTCCTTTCATGGCAGCCATGAATTAATTGTTGGCTTCTGCTTAGAAGTGAAAGGGTTTGATCTCTGCTGGCCGGGCTCAGCCGGTGTGTCCCATGTCCTGGGGGAGCCAGGAGCTGCTCCCGGCTGCTGTTCCACTGGGAAAAGTCTTTACATCCACCGGGATGTGCCCTGGATAAACGGGGAGGCGGCTGGGAAGGGCTCAGCCCCTGTGTGTGGCCCCGAGGGGGTGGGCGCGTCCTCGCCGCTGGTGCTCCCCGAGGCACCTCTGCATTCCTGGAGCCATCCCCAATCCCACCACCCGCTGGATTCGCCACCCTGGGACATCTCAAACTCCCAAGGGTGTCCCCACTGTGCCTTGGGGGGCTGCTCCCCTCCCGGACACCCCGATGTGAGCGTTTTGGGGCAGAGGATGGGATCGGGATTGCTGGGCTGTGCTGGAAGCTGGGAGGCAGCCGAGGCTTCCCTGTGGGGTCAGGGGACGCCAGAACCCACCCGGTTCCCACTCTGTGTCTGCACAGGGGGAGCGACAGCCCCGAGTGCCCCCGAGTCCAGCCGGGAGAGGCTCCTGGCCCCAGGCAGGGCGCGGGGCCAAGCTGGGCTGGCTCCCCCCGCCCGGGCCGGATGACAGATGCCTGCAGTGGAGGAGAACGCGCTGCAGCTCCCACTTCCAGCCTGGATGCCTCCGACCCGGAGCTGCACTATGAGGAGGAGGAGGAGGAGGATGCATCGTCAGGATCCTCGGAGCCCTCAGACTCCAGCAGCATCTTCTCCGACGATTCTGTCTACCCCTGCTATGAGGTGTCCCCAGAGGCTGAGGGTGCTGAGTTCCTCAGTCTCTACCAGTGCTGTGCCAGGAACGATGCCAAGCTGGTGTGGGAGAGGTTGGAGCGTGGGGTGACCCGGAGTGAGGCCACGGAGCTGGACATCAATGGGAGGGTGAGCGGCCGGGCTGGGCGAGCAGAAAGGATTTTCCAGGGACAGGCAAATCCTGAAGGCTGCTGGGAGGGAGAAGCCTGGCTGGAATGGGTCTCCTGGGATTGATGCAATCCTTGGAGCAGAGCCTTGTCTGCCCTCCCATCCCAATTCTGCTTGGTTTGGGTGGGGGCACAGGTGTGCAAGGGCCCTGGGAGCACCGTGCTGGGAATTGCTGAGTGTAATTCCCTCTGCAGAACGGGCTGATGGTCGCCTGCTCCAAGGGCTTTGTGGACATCGTGCCACTGCTGCGGAAGTGTCCCTACATCAACATCAACCAGCAGGACAACGATGGCAACACAGCCCTCATGATGGCTGCCCAGGCAGGTCAGCACTGCACCCAGCCTTGGCACAGGCAGCACCCTCAAAAAAGGGATGTGACCCCCCCTGTGCTCCCCCCAAAAAACCCCTAAAACGACCCCTGCTCCTGAGGGATGTGGGACATCAGCCACATTTATGGGTCGCCTCAGCACTGCTTCAAAACTGATGGGAAAATGGAGATTCCTGCTGTGGTGCTGTGGTTGGAGCTGCCCCGTGTGCTCCAGGAAAGCTCTGGACTGGAGACTCGCAGGGATTTATCTGCCAAAAGGCTCCGAGCTCTGTGTAGGGCCCAAACCTCCAGTCCGGCTTCCTTCCCCGGATTTGCCAGAAAGGGAAGGAGAAGGGTCCCAAAAGTGAGGATCACCCTTGATTCCCATTGTATCCTCGCTAGAATTCATGGTTTTATGGGGTTTTTTTTAGCATTTTTGGACTCTCTCCTGTGTTCTCCACTAAAGCTTTGTCAGCACCGTTCCCTCCATGCCCAAACCAAAATAGACCCAAAACCCCTTTTCAATCCTGATCCCTTCAACCTCGTGCATCCGCATCCCCACGGAATCCTCTGTCCGACAGGCCCCTGTTAACTGTGGGAACTCTAACGCAGCTTCTCTCTGGCTGTTAAGGACACATCACCATTGTCAACTACCTCCTCAACTATTACCCTGCGCTGGACGTGGACCAGAGAGACCCTCGGGGCCTGACGGCGCTGATGAAGGCGGCGGTGCAGGGGAGGCAGGATTGCGTCACCGCCCTGCTCCTGGCGGGTCAGAGGCTCCCCGGGGCTCTCGGGGCTTCTGGGCAGGGCTGGCACAGCTGCTCGGCGTGGGGGTGGCGTGGTGGTGGTGGTGCCTGGAACACTGGATGAACAAAGTTAGGAGAATACAGTGGGTATTTATTAAAGGCTTTCAATAGATGCACCTTGGGCAGTGCAAAAGCCTCCCAGAGGCTACACCCAAGGTGGGTGATGGTCACGAGTTTTTCAGACTTGGTCCATTTACATATCAGGAGTTAATCCTCCAATTACAGCTTCAGGTAATGAAGTCATACACCCCCAGTTTGATCCCCCACAGTTCACTTTGTTTATAATTTTCAGGGCCTGGGGCTGTAGGGTGTCCTTGAGTTTCAGGCCTAGAGGGATTTTTTTGTCTGACCAAAACACGAATAGTTAGTGTTAGCAATAGCTAACAATGTATATGGAGTTTAGAGTTATGCACTTAGTGCAGTGCAGGATTTGAAAAACACAAAAGCTGCAATCCTAAAGCATCAGCCATGCTCTGTGCTGTCCCCAGGAGCCGACCTGCAGGCAGTGGATGCCGTCAAGGGGAAGACAGCCAGGGAATGGGCGACTTTCACCGGCCGCTTCGAGACCACCGTGCGCATCCGGACCCTCCTGCGGCGCCCGCGGGCCGAGCAGTTCGGAACCCAGTACCAGCCCGAGTGGCCGGCCCTGGCCGAGCTGGTGGCCAAAGCCCTGAGCCCCAAATCCAGGAGCAGGAGGCTGGCGGAGAAGATCCGATCCATTTTCACCTTCAACATCCCCCGCAACCCTGAGGAGGACGGTGTGATGGACCACATGGTGAGGATGACCACGTCCCTCGCCAGCCCTTTCGTGGCCACCGCTTGCCAAACCGTGTGCCCCGACAGCCCGCCAGAGGTGGGCAAACGCCGGCTGTCCGTGCCGGAGATCCTCGGGCAGCACGTCCAGGATGCAGACGAAGAGTCAGAAACGTCCTCACGCCCCAGCACTGGGGGGTCATCCTGCAATGGCCAGGCCATGTCCGAGGTCCGGCTGCTGCCGCCGCCGCGGCCGCCCAGCCGCCTGCTGAGCTTCCTGCCGCTGTGGCTGCGGCGTGGGAACAGCATCTTCCCCGGGGAGCCCGTCCCAAAAATCAAAGTGAGCAAAGCCTCGGGCTCGGGCGCCGGGGAGAGGAAGCCGCGTGTGAAGGACAAGCACCTGCTGCAGCCGCCTCAGTGGAGGTACAAGGTGCTGAAGGAGGAGAAGAAAGCGGCCGAGGAGGCCAAGATGAAGGAGAAGGACAAGGAGAAGGAGAAGAAAAAGAAGAAGAAGAAGAAAAAGAAAGGCTAAGGCAGGAGGTGTCGGGGTGGGGGACAAGGTTGTTGCTGTCCCCTTGGATCCGCTGGCTTTTCTGGCACAGGGGTGGTTTTGTTGCCGGTGGGTGGGAATGTCCGAGGGAGGAGGATGATGTGGGCACACACATCCAGCTGAAATCCAAGGGTTCACAGGCTCCTGCCTGACCTCTTGTCCTCCCCACCCCAAGGGTGGCCACCCTCCTGTGGTACACGTCGTGCTGGACACTGATGTCCTGAGACCCTGGACCAAGCTCCAGAAATATCAGGGAGCTGTGGCACAAGTCCTTCCTCTGTTTTTTCCTCTTATTATTTTTTTTTTTTCTTTTGCCTCTTTGATCTTCCTGAGCTCTCCATTCCACAGCGTGCGTTGGAATGCGGCTGAGCAAAATTAAAATGGAAGTGGTTACCATGTTAACAGGATTGATTCCACGAATAAAGCTCAGAGTTGCTGTGGGGCTCGCAGCAATGCTCCCCCCTTTTGCTGCCAGTGTCCCCTGGCCACCCTGTCACATCGGCAGTGACATTCCCCACTCCTGTGGGGATGCTCACACCAAGGCTCAGCACAGGGAGGAGAACCAGCTGCAAACCAAACTCGGGATCCTGGTGGGCTCCATCCCCAGCTGCCCCCCAGAGCTGCAGCAGCAGGGTGCTGGTGTTCCCATATTCCAAAGTCCCCTCACACCCAGCTCCATCGCAGGAATGTGAAGCTGGGCTGCTGCACGGGCCGGGTTTGACTCCGAGAGGGCAACGAGCAAAAGTTACACCGGTCATAAATCACTCTTGGCCGGGTGTGGAGCCCCTTGCCTGCACCACCGCCTTTTTGGAGGGTCAGGAGCTGCAGCTCTGCCCTTTGCGGGGCACTGGGAGGTTTGGGCTGCGCCGCAGGCAGGGAAGGATTCCCGTGGGGAAGGAGCCGCAGCCTCCCCGTCTGTTCCCCGCTGTGCCTTGGCTCGCTCGGGCTCCCAGCACGTGGCTTGCCCTCCTTCGCCAGCTCCTGCCGCTCGCAGATGAGCCGGGGGCGGGCGGCACATGGAGCAGCCGTGCCATGAGCCGTGCCAGCCCAGCTCCTGCCACGCAGGGGGAAGGGAGGGACGGGCCCCTCATCCCCGCTGCCAGCACGGGCACGGCTCAGAGAGAGCCCAGGGGACGGCTGGGTGCACCTGGGGAGGGGGCAGCTGTGGCCCAGGGATGCCCCTTCCCTCCTGCAGGATGAAATCCCACCGATGAGCACCGGGATGATGAAGGAAAGTCTCACTTTGGCCTCAGGGGCTGACGGCAGGTTGTACCAGGGCTGGCACGGTGCTGTTGGGTGGTGCCCAGCCCCGCTGATTCACCCTGTGTGCCCCAGACAAGGGCTGGGACCGGGATTTGCCCATCTCACGCCTCCCGTCAATCCCTCTGGAGGAATTCGCTTTCCCACAGGGACGGTGCCAGAGCTGCAGCTGAGCCCAGGGCTCCCACCCATCCCTGCCCTTCGAGCCGCCCAGGATTAGGATTTAGGAACTTTTAAAAGTTTTTAAGCGTCGTTTACCCCCTCGGTGATGAATATGATTTTAAAAGGAAGGTGACCCTTTGAAGGATGGAGTTGCAGGGATCAGACCAGCCGGCAGCAGCCCTTGCTGGAGAGCTGGCCTGCCCAGAACTCCTGCCCGCAGCCATAAAAGCAGGATGCCCTGTGTCTGCTCCCATGGAAGGGATGCAAGAATCATCCAGGAATAACCGCGGGAGGGGCCAATCCGGCCGGACCACTGAGACCCGCCTGCCGGAGCAGAGATGGTCACGGAGATAAAATGTCTGCAAGGCATCAGCTTCCTCCCGGGCAGCTCCTATCTGATGGAAACTGCCCGTTTCCCCCGCGCCGGTTCGGCAAATCTCCGGGTCCCGAACGGGCAAAATCCCTTGTGAAGGTCCTTCATGTTTTATCCTGGTTTTGTGCTTTTGTTTGTTTAAACTTCCTAGATCACGGCTGATAGCGGGGCGAGGCGGCTGGCGAGACTCAAAGCTCCGGCACCGGGAGGCTCCGGGCGGGTTCGGGGTGCGCTTGGGGTTGATGATGCAAGGGCAGCGGGGAGGTAAATGGGGCCGGGGGCAGCTGGTTCGGATGCGGGAGGGGGTCACGGTGCCCAGGAAACAGCGGGCAGCAAGGCAGGGATGAGGCTGCGGAGGGAGAAGTGCGAGCAGGACGAGGGAGAAGCGGCGGAGATTGGGGGGGGCCCTGAGAACGGCCCCGAAAGTGGCAAAACGGGAAGCGGCGCTTCCGCTGCCCACGGTCCCGTGTGCTCCGGGGGGACTGGGAAGTGCCCGGCCGTGGGAATGGCCCTGCCGGCGATGTCCCAGCGCCTGCCACCGTGGCGTGGGGTGGCACAGCGGGGACGGGGCAGCGCCAGGCTCGGAGCGCAGCCCCTCGCCCGCAGTGCCCTGCCCCGTGCCCGCAGCAAGGGCTCCAGTGGAGCGGCCGTCACGCCCTGATGCCACCTTAGACCCCAGGGAAATCCTCTCCTGCCCTCCTGGAGCCTTTTTGGGCTGCCTGAAGACAGAGGTCAGACAAAATTAAGAGGATTAAAAGCGGTTCTGTTTATTGGAGGGTCTTCAGGTGCATTTCAGGCAGAGGAAGCCCCCCCAGGAGCTACACCCAAAAATGGACCAAACTTATAAAAGTATGAAAACCCGTCATCCATTTTGTACCAAAATGTACCTGAAGGCACTCCAATAAATAGAACGGCTTTTAATGCTCTTAATTTTGTCTGGCCTCTGTTTTTAGGTATCCCAGGAAGGCATCAGTTCAGCACTGCACCCTGGAATTGCTGGGTCCAGCAGGGAGTAACCAGGGAGCCCCTTGGCTCTGCCATGGTGCTCCATCCCCATGAGGAGGGGTGGCCAAGCAGGTCAAGGTCATTCCCACAGCATCTCTCTAGAACATTCCCATCCCTGTCAAAACATCCAGCTGTGCTCCTGCTAAAAACCTTGGGATGCTCAGGGTGAGGTGGTGATGGCCACGTCCGTACCATGGGATAGGGTTTGCCATGAAAACTGGGAAAATGGGTGGGAAAAGCGCTCGGTGAAGGACGACNGGGATGAGGTGGTGATGGCCACATCCGTACCATGGGATTGGGTTTGCCATGAAAACTGGGTGGAAAATGGGTGGGAAAAGCGCTCGGTGAAGGACGAGGAGGGAGCAACAGGCGAGGGAAAGCAACCAGGATGGAGCTGGGGGCCCGGTGAGCGGGAGGAAGGGAGGCTGGTCGTGGCTGTGTGCTCAGCAATAGGAAATGCTTTATTAGCTGGGAGTGGTGGAGAGAAGCCAGGCAGGAAGAGGCAGTAATAAGAAACATTTTTTTGACTTCTCCCACATCCAGACCACAGAGCAGCTGCCAAACGGCTGCGTCGGACAGCGGGGTCGCCAAGCAGAGCTGGGGAGGGGGACAACCCCACCACGGACACGGCCCTGGGAGCCCCACGGTGACGGGATGGGTGGCGGGCGGGTGGCAGATCCATGAAGACCCTCGGAGCTGGGGCTCAGGGCACGGAGCAAAGCTGCCCCGGCTGAGCCAGATCCGAGAGCGGGATCGTGGCCGGGAGGGCCTCGCCAGGGCTCCCGCAGGACGTGGATGCTGTAGGTGAGTGGGGAAGAGCCTCGTGCTCGTGGGGTTTGGGGATGCCCCCAGCTCAGGGCTTCCCTCCTGATTTACCCCCCAAAATCAGGGTTTGGCCCCGTTCCTTTTGTGTTCCTTGGGGCATCCAAACCCTGGGGTTTGGAGTGCTCAGCTTGTGTTTTGGGGTGCCCTAACCAGAGTTTGGGATACTGAGCCTGGGACTTGGGGTACCCTAGCCAGGGTTTGGGACGCTCAGCCCATGGTTTGGGGTGCCCTGCCAGGGTTTGGGGTGCTCAGCCCGTGGTTTGGGTCCCACTTCCCAGAGTTTGGGGTACTCAGCCTGGGACTTGGGATCCCCTGCCCAGGGTTTGGGGTGCCCTGCCAGGGTTTGGGATCCCCTACCCAGGGTTTGGGTGTTGTTGTCAGGGTTAGAGAGGCTGAAATTTGGGCCGGGGTTCCCATCAGTGTGTCGGTAGCAGGATCTGTCCCCAGGTCCTTGCTAAAGAGCTGAAATAATAAGAAAGGCTGGAATCGACATGGGAATTGGGGGATTTGGGTGTATTTTGAAAAGGAGGGAAAGCTCTGCCAGCAGGCAGTGGGCTCCAACAGCACAGAATGTGCCACCTCAACGCCCCCTTCCTGAGCAGCCACATTCCAGGGCTCGCAGGGAAGGGTGGCAAGGAAGACCCAAATGGTCACTGGAGAGGCTCCATCTCCAAAACCAGGCTGGGGAGAGCCCCACCATGGAGCTCTTCCACAGAGCTGGCACCGGAGCCCTTTGTCAGGCCGGGACAGCCACCGAGTGTCCCTGCTCTGCACGAGGAGCCCCAGACGATGCCATCCCCGCACCCAGGTGAACCTGAGCTGGCTTTGCTGCTGTCTCGAGCAGGTTTTGCTGCTCTCTTTGTGTGGTGCATGTTCAGGGGATGGAAATGCCCGTCAGTGAGAGGGGCTGGGCTGGTGGTGCCCGCTGGAGGGTCCCTGCTGCAGCTGTGACCCCTCTGCAGCTGCGGGCAGGGAAAGGAAAAGCTCCCCCTGTGCCTGAAACCAGGCTGGAGCCTTGGGATCTGTGGCAAAGCCTCTGCCAACTCTGCCCCGGTGCCCAGAGCCACACCTGGCTCACCTGGCTGGCACCAGCGCTGGCATGAGGGGCTGGGCTGGGAGGGATTCTCTGTGGAAAGGCAGCACAGGGAACTGAGCCCTGAGCCACATCCCGTGGCTAAACCCCCTGTCAGCAGCACAAACCACAGGGCCAGGAGGAAGAGCTGGGATTGAGGAGCTCGGCCAAGCTGCCCTGGTGAGAGCAGGGATCCCTGAACCACCCCGCACACCCCGAGGGTTGTGCCCGGCCACCCTTCCCTGAACTCCTGTCGTCTCCTGCTCCATTTTCCCTTTGCTTTTCTCTCCATGGGGGTGATGGGGAAATTCCCCTTCCCCGGGGTTTGTTCTTGCTTCAGACCCCTCTTGCTCCCTGCCAGCACCCACGTCCCATCCCAGAGGTTTTGTTGAGGATTTTCCTTCTCCTGGTGCTACAAATCCCAAAGAACATAACACAGCANTTGTTCTTGCTTCAGACCCTCGAGCTGCAGCACAGCTGCCTCTTGCTCCCTGCCAGCACCCACGTCCTATTCCAGGGGTTTTGTTGAGGATTTTCCTTCTCCTGGTGCTACAAATCCCAAAGAACATAACACAGCATCCAGGAGGGCAGGGTAAGATGCTCTGGATGTCAAGAGGGCCCGTGAGCTGCAGCTCCTGATGAGGAAGGAGGGAGGAAGGACAGGGATGGGTATTCCAGGACTGGTTTGTGCCATTACTGAAGAACCTGGGATGTCAGAAACAGCTCTGGATTAAGGTTTGCTCTCGCTAACAACGACAATCCATGGGGTGTTTCATATACAGCAGAGTTTTGGGTGAGGCCCTGCCTGCTTTGTATTTCATGGCAGATATCCTGCAGCTGTCTAATGGTTCAGGATTTGGTGGAAGTGGCTCCAAGGAGGGAATTCACCACCTGGGAGGCTCAGCTTCCCTTTTGAAACATGCTCTCATGTCCTGGAGCTCTTTCATTTCTGCATTTGTGAGAAGTGTGGTGCTTGGCAGCATCCTGGTGGTCAGGAATCAGCAGCCCAGCTCCGGAGGGGTTGAGTTTTAAAATAAAGCAGGTCCAAGCCCAGCTCCAGGGGAGTTGGGATTTAAAAGCAAAGCTGATCCTGGCCCTGTGGGTCGGATGGATCAGCCTGGCATCACCTCACAGCGGGCACCAAGGAGCAGCCCCAGCTCCTGCCCTCCAGCACCCAGGATCTGGTCACTGCCTCCTCCCCTCGAGCAACAACCAAATGAGTAATTCTGGGGAGGAAAAGCCCGATTTACAGCACGGCCAGAGCCTGCCGGGGTCAGCCACGTCCGTGTGAGCTCCCGAGGGCCGGGCTTGCGTGACTCCGCTTCCCCATCAGGGCCAGAATCTAAACAATCTTGATTCCTGTCCCAGCAGCCCTGGGCTGGGCTCTTCAATTGCAGGAAACGGAGCCTTTGGCATGTTTATGTCGGGAACACGAAGAATGAGCTGAGGAGGGGCCGGGTCCTGCAGCCGTGGAACGAGGCTGGGGGGCAGCGGGGGGATCGCCGTGTTTGCCTTGGCAGAAACATCTCTTTTACAAGGAGGAAAAAAAAAAAAAGGAAGATTAAAAATAGCCAAACTTCCCCCAAAGGCTCAGCAAGGAATTTTTGGCTGTCCCAGCACCTCTGTTTGTGTCATTGATGAACTCCACACAAAAGCACCCCCAGCACTGAGCCCCTGCTGTTGGGGCTGTTGGGGCTGTGAGCAGTGTGGGGGCTTTGAGCTCCATCCCACGGTGGGGTCTTGGCAAACCTGGAACCTCCAGCAGTGCCGTGGCATCATCAGGGCTGCCAAGCCCGTGGGGGCTGTGGTTTTACAGGAGCAGGAGCCAGGGGGACAGCGGGAAATGCCGGTGTAGGGATCCCTGGGAGAAAGGAAGGAGGCTGGGACTGCATGGATTTGGCAAGGGCCTGGTGCCAGTGCATTCCTGAGCGCTGTGGGGCCACGAGTGGTACCCCCATGCCACCATAGGGAGGTCCCCCAAGCTTGGGAGGTCCCGGGATCTGTTCTCAGGAAGGGCTGTGCCCAGGATGTCCGGAGCCAAACTCCGTTGGGAGCAGCACATCCTACCTCACTCTGTCTGTGCCTGCCCTCTGCAAAGCCCCCCTGTCCCTTCCCAAAGCCCCCACGGTTGGTGATGAGGCCCGGGGGGTGCAGGGGCTGCTCTCACCCCTCTGATCTCTGCAGGATGATGCTGTGTGCAGCCTCTGGCCGGGTGGTGCTGGCCCTCATGACTCTGTCCCTCAGCTTCGCAGCCGGTGAGTGCAATGGGGTGACAGCAGGGGAAAACAAACCCTCGGCTTTTTGGCAGCATCTGTGCCCAAAATAAAACCCGGGGAGGAAGCTGGGCTCCTCAGGGACTGTGCTATGCCCCTGTGGTATGGTGGCCCATCCCCCAGAGAGGATCTCGGCTTAATTAATTGTGGTTGATCAAGTGCTTTGCTGTCGCTGGAGGGGACATGGGGAAAGGCTGGGACCACGTACTGAAATATGTGGGTTTTCCCAGGGGTGATGATGATGATGATGATGATGGTGGGAAGAAGGAGGAGTTGTTCAGCATCCCAGGGGAGCACCAGGTGATCTGGGGACAGATCCAGGCTGGATGTTGTCACTGGGAGATCCCGGATAATGTGGCTGTGCAGGGAGGAGCAGCAGAGCTTACTGGGGGGGATAGGTCTCCACCAAATCCCTGACCTGCCCATGGGGCCACCAACCCCAAACCTTCCTTGCCACCCCCCTACAGCACTGGCAGCAGGCAGCGTTTGGGGCAGGGGGACAGGAAATGCAGGATGGCCACCACAGCCATCCCCTTGCTGTCCCCTCACTGTCCCCTTTGCTGTCCCCTCACCACCGGATGTCTGGCTGCCCTCACGCTGAACTCACTGATTCCAGGAGGGATATTTTCTGCACAAAAGGGCAGAGCTAAATTAGGAATTTGGGAGCGTGGCTGCCATCTGAGCCGCTCTGGCACCACGGCGCTGGAAAGTGCCTTCGGGGAAGTCAGGAAAAACTCCAGGAAAGACCCTGGGTTTGGCTCCCAAAACACCCACTGGGAAGGCACGGGCTGAATTTGGGCTTTTGATGCCACCCCAGGTCCTGGGATCAGGCTCCCGTAGGTCCTGTGTCCCCTGGGATTCCGTGGGCAGGATGTGACGCTATGTGTTGTAAACCAGTGCAGCCCAGTTAATCCCAGCTGCTGGGGCTGGATGCACAGCCCATGCCATAGAGGGTGTGGGAACAGGTGACACCCAGGTTCAGGGCCGGGACTTAGAGCCCAGCTGGGAGCAGGAGATTTTCTGGGAGGTGTCAGGATGGACTCCCAGCACTGAACACTCACAGCCACCTCCCCCTCCTTCTATGATGGCCCCAAGCTGCCCATTCTCAAAATTTGGTTCAGGAGCCTTTAGGACGAGTTTCCTGTCCCCAAAACCACCGCAGCTCCCGGGTGGGCAGTGGGGTGAGCCCGTGGCACAACGTGTCCCCTCCTGGTGCCCGCAGAGGAGTTGCTGTGTGCCTGCGACGTGCCCCACTGCAGCCAGCCCAACTGCACGGGCAAGGTGTGCTTTGTGAGCAAGAGGAGGGACGAGGGGACCATCACCCAGCACCGGGGCTGCTTCTCCCAGAACATTCTGGAGCAC
Organism: Polioptila caerulea; assembly: GCA_013397295.1. Taxonomy (NCBI): domain Eukaryota; kingdom Metazoa; phylum Chordata; class Aves; order Passeriformes; family Certhiidae; genus Polioptila; species Polioptila caerulea. The sequence goes on from VYXF01003041.1 coordinate 14,953, forward strand.
TGCCACACGCCCGTGACCGAGCAGTACGGCATGAGGTGCTGCAGCTCCCGCATGTGCAACGCCGAGCTGGAGATTTTCCTGCAAGGTACAGGGGGGCCGGGGGGGCAGGGGATGAGCTGCCCGTGTGGTTGGGTCTCAAGATCGTCCATGTCCTCATTCAGCACCTACAGAGGCACCAAGATGTCCTCAGGTGTCCCTTCCTGGGCTGTGCTTGCAGAGCTGCCACCCACGGGGTTGATCCCAATGCAGGGATCCCTCTCCCACAGGGCCAAGCCCAAATCCCAGACCTCCACCCTCCCATGTCCACCCTCATGCTTCCAATCCCTCGTTTCTCCCACCCAGGAGAAGATGCCCTGGTAAAGATGCCTTCCCTACCCAACCTGCTCCTGATGATCTTCGTCCCGCTGCTCTCCCTCCTCGTCCTCGTGGCACTCACGGCGCTCTTCTGCTGGAAGGTGGCCCAGCAGCGCCACAAGCACAGTGACTTTGGTGACACAGACCTCATGCTGAAGGCATCCATGATGGGAGACAGCACCTTAGAGGTGGGTGAGCTCCGTGGGGGACCCTAAATGTCCCCAAGGTGTGTGTGGGGAGGGCCACCATGCTGACCCCGTGGCCATCCTGTCTGCACAGGACCTGCTGAACGACGACTGCACCACCGGCAGCGGCTCGGGGCTGCCTTTCCTCGTGCAGCGAACGGTGGCTCGGCAGATCACCCTCATGGAATGCGTGGGTAAGGAGAGAGACCGAGGCAGGGGAGGCTGCCCCAACCACCCCCAGCTGGTGCTTGAGTGATGGCACCACAGCTCCAAACCCTGGAGGGGGGCTAGGACACAACCGTGTCAGCCAAAACCCAGTAACAACCCCAAGTTCTTCCCCCGTCCTGCTGATGGGGAGGGAGGGAGGGAGCAGCGGGGTGTGTGAGGGGGTGTTGGCCGAGATCAAGGCACCCTGTGCTGCCCCACGGGATCCAGGTGCTCCACACCGGGTCCCCGGGAGCAGGGCGTGACGCGGTGCCACGGCTGCGGCAGGTAAGGGGCGCTACGGAGAGGGGTGGCG
>VYXF01003042.1:0-31843 GCA_013397295.1 Polioptila caerulea
AGAAGAGAAGAGAAGAGAAGGAGGGGAGAGAGACCTAGGGAGAAAGAATTAGTCCAATGTTATAACAAATTATTTTGGCAACTAGCTATATGAACGAAATAACTTGTTCTGCAGCTAAGATATTGGCCAGTCTTAATGTCTGCTGCCTGAATGGACTGATCAATGCCTGTTTGGTGGAGTTCTTATAGCAAATACCATTTCATGAAAGGAGACTGGGAAACAAGATTTTTCTTGAAATGCAGCCAAAAAGATCTGTATTTTTATGGTGCAATCAAATTTATTCTGTCTACCTCTGGTGCAAAAGTGACCTCTAATAAAGTTGAGTTTATGTCCCTGCTCTGTAGGTGTTTAGGAGGATGCTATCATATTGGTTTTTTCCCCACTTCTAGCAGAGAAATGGAGTATGGATTAGATGGAGAATTGAGGACAGCCCAGAGATTTAAGTTTGCTGTACTTGACAGCATTTCCAATGAATATGTGTGCAGGGTTTAGAAGAAACAAGCCTACCTGAAATCTAGATTCAAAGACACGCAAACTTTGAGTCTTGGAAAGCTGAACTTTTGCCTCTCTCTGTTACAATCCGTAAAAGCAGAGACCAGCATTTCTTTTTGTTCAGAATTACCTCCCAGTCCAGAGTGGTAATGCACAGTGTTGAGAAAACAAATAAAGCTGAAGAGACTGTAAAGGACTGAAGCTGGGTTGAACAATGCAGGGATTTGGAATCCAAAGCCTCCATCATTCACTATTTCCATCTTGACCAAACCTGGAGATGACAATGAGTCTTCTGGTCAGGCTTCCCAGAGATTTGTAGGTGACCTAAGTAGGTGAACTTCATCTCATTATCTTCAGCCATGTGTGCTACTGTTTCACCATCTTCTACCTGAAATCTACCAAAATGGCGATGGCACATGGAATGTCAGAGAAACAAGCTAAAAGTCTATGTTTCTAGAAATGTGCAAAGGTCTTGGATGCAATGAAGGAGGTCCTGAGTTTGCTGCTGATCCACATTGTGCATGCACCTGGCTGTCCAGTCCTGAGCAGTCCAGTGCCTCCCAGCCTGGAATTATTGTGGATTTCAGGTTAGTGATGGTGTGGTAGTCAGGACTTGGCCTCATTAGAGGTGACCCCTTTGACTGATTCTACTAATATTGAAGTAGTTCAGTAAATTAATATTTTGTTCTCTGATTTTTCAAACCTTTACAAAGGACAAAAAGAAGATTAAATAAGCCACCTAACATAGAATTAACTATCTGGTCACTGAAGCAGTGTAGGTTTTAAGCAGTGTGTGAAAAACATTTGCTCTGCTATTTCTTTCCCATCCTTTCCTGCATTTCATGGAGGACTGTACATCTGTTTTGATAAAAGTAAGTAAGAATTTTGCTGCCTCTCTTAGGGAAGTTGGTTTGGTGCTTCTGTCTTATACAACATAAAATACTGCTGGGATGCCCAAACTACTCCTAAAATCATATTTCCGAGATGATTTGCCCAATGGCACTCTGTGCTACCACTAGTGAATTGCTCCAAGCAAGCCAGCTTGGCTGTCTTGAGGCAAGTTTCCTAAATATTGAGCAGAAACCACCACAACTACTCAACCTTCATATTCCAGGACTTTGGGCTGATAAGTGTCAAAAGCCAGGTGGGGCTTTACTGTGAGAGCATTAGAACAGAGTTCTCATAGCAATGATTGGAATGATTTCTTCTTAGTGTCACGTGGGAAGCAATTATTGATTACTGAAGGTTTTATAAACAAGCCCTCACATTGTCACTGTGGGTGGGATATTAATTATTAAGTAAACAAGAGAAAACAAATGTGTGCACAGTATTGTTATTACAAGCTGTAGGAGCCATTTATCATGGTGCCATATGAAATCAAACTGAACAGAAATGATAATTGAATCTCCCGGTGAATACCATTCCTCTGGCAGAGGATCCCTGGGAAGCAAGACCATTAATTGATTGCCTTGTGTGATTAAAAATGCAGAAATAAACCTCAGCATTATTTCACATATTTCAGTGAAATGCATCAATTAATTTATATCAGTAGTGTTATTTGTTCCAGATTAATAAAACAGATATTTGGATTTTAATACAATATATGGGTTTGTTCATAGAAAAATATTTTCTTTGTTTAATTTTAAACAACACTAGTTCAAGACCAGAAAGACACCCAACATCTTTTTCACAAGACTGCTCTCCTTTTTAGATGAGCATTACCCAGTGCTGAGTAATGGAAACTAAGAGAATGTCAAAGAGGTTGGGAATCTAGCACCCAAAAACTCAGACCAGAGCTGCTCAGACAGGATTGCCAATAGCTGAAGACAAATTCAGAGGTAACAGCTGCTGTTCAATAATTTAATCTCAAACTGTTTTGCCATATCTGAAATAAAATTTCATCACTGCATTTAGAAGAAGTAAAAAATATGACTCAATAATTGCAAACCATGTGAAAACTTTTCAAACACAACTTGTATTTACAGACATTAGAGTGAGTTTATCTTAACAGCTCAATGGCCCTCCATCAGCCTAGATGATCATTGAAATAGAAATCTTAATGAGTCAGCTAACATGCAATGACAAGCTGTCTCCTTCACAACATTTAAAAAGGGTCTATTTATTCCTCAGGCTCTGTCAGAGGATGGGATGTGTTCTATGGGGAAGAAAAGGCCCTGCATCCCAATTGTAGCTTAACTGCCCAGTGCTGTTGTAATCACATTTTTAGGGTGCATAACTGCAATTGATAATATTTTATGAGCATGAAAACAGTGGGGATTTTTCTTCAAATTTGCTGGAAAGACTACTAAGAAAAAATTGATTCCAGAATGACGCGCCGCTGTCCCCCCGGCTAGCCCGTTTGGGTGGTCTCGACACCCGGCCGCAGCAGCGCGACAGGAGTGGGCCGCCCCAGGAAAGGCTTTCGGTGCTCAATCCCAGGTGCGGCTAAGGCAAGCCCGGCGTCGGGGTCACGCCGGTCCTTCCCGGGGTTCCAGGCAACCGTCTAGGGCGTGCGGCAAGGGCTGGAGGGAGGGTGGCACCCGGAGATAATTCCACGAAGCCGGAAGATGGTGGAACGCAGCTTTATTGTGAAGGGNAGATACAAAGGAGGGGGGGGGGGAAACCAGAACACAAAGCTTATAGAAAAAACCAAAATATGCACCGCAACACCAGAAATCTTGCAAAGCTCGTCAGGTCAGGAAGCAGAAAAAATGTGACTTTTCAGAGCAATTTCTCATAATCAGTAAAGGAAAGTGAAATTTTTTTCACTGTCTTAAATACTTCCTTTTTGAACCAAGGCCTGAACCAAACTATTTGTGCCCTCTATGGAACTACATCTTCCCTGTCTCTCAGTTCCTGGTGCAAGTTTTTCACAAGACTGCGGTCTTTTCCTTCAGATTCCTGTCTAATTCTTTGTCTGTAACAGTGTTTTGACCAATATAATGTTATCTTCTTTATCTGCTTCTGAGAAATTCTGGTCCTTACTAGCCCCAGAGGAATCCCACTTTGTAAAACAGATGAAGTCCAATCAGGCAGACAGACGTCTAGTCAATGAGCATGTGTTCCCCCCACTGCTATTCCCAACTCCTTCTGTTGGATAACTTCCCTTTCTGCCCTAGAACAAGGAATTAGCCATTCCTTGTTCAAAATGCTAGCACAGTTTATCTCCCTTTATCTCCCTTTCTTCTGAAAGTCAGCAGAGTTAACTGCTCCCTCGTGTCTCCTCTATGTATTGTAACTGCTTGGGAATTTCTTCTCACTCTTCCAACAGAAAAAGCTGTCCTTGCCATCTCTCTTCCTCTTAGGGCTCCTAGACTTTTGTTCTGCTCTTAGATCCTCCATTTATTGAACATTCTTCCTCACACCATTTACCTTGAATTGCTTTGACTCAAGAAACCAGGTGTATTAATTATTTACTTGTCCCATTTACCTTTTTTTTCTGATGAAGAAAGATATGTATTTCAGGATTCCATCATACTCCTGAAATGCTTAGAAATTTAAGGAATTCCATATACAGAAAAAGAAGATAATTATCTAGATCATCAAAGTTATTTTAAACAAAAATGTTCATTGTATGTGTCTGATAAATTTCTATAATTTGGATTTTGTAAAAGTATTTATGTACATAAGCATTTAAGTGGCTTACTTGACTGCAGGCATATCATAGCCGATGAATTCTTGTGGAAATTAGTCCTACAGCTCTAGTTACCACCTTAAAAAACTCTCAGACTCAGGTTTCCAGAAGAGTCTTACTTTGAAATTTTGTTTTCAGCAGAGCTCTACTTGCAGATAAAACATTGAAAATAAAATTTCAAAGTACAGGCAAGTAGGGTAAGTTATATATATTTGTGTGAAAGACAATAAATTCTAGGTTATCGCTTCTTTTTGTCTCAGAATGAAAAACAGTTAGACACAGATTAGTGCTTAAAAGCTTTGAATCTGGATCTCAGATTTTGAGGAAGAAGAAAACGGAGGTGCATTGAACAATGGGAATGGTTTCCATAAGCCCAGTGTTACATTTCAAAAGCTTGTTCTTAGAATATAGATTGCATTCCCCACCCCAAAGATATTAGCAGAGTGAAAGGGGTCCATTCTATAAACGTGCCTTTTACTTAGCTCTATAAAATATCTGGACCCAAATCTTTGAAAACAAACTCACTGCAAGAATTAAGTCTCTTTAAGGGGCTCGAGGTAGCCATCATTGCACACATTACAAAAGGTCAGCCTAGTTTTACTAACTCCTATGTCAAATTTACCCTGTAGCAAAGTTAGCAGCTTTATTAAGTTGATCCAAAAAAAGTGAATTGCTGGCAATTAGCCAAAATGAAGTGAGAACTACTCAGTTCCTCCATCATTTTAATACTTGTATTTTATTGCTGGTGTAAATAGGTTTATAACCTTCCATTATGAAGCACAGACATCTGTTCAGCTTAGCACTAAACATCTGGTTATTCCAACAAAGCATATAATTATATTTAATGGATGAGAAGTGTTTGATGGATTGCATTCAAGTATCTGAATAAGACAGTTATGCATAAAGACTATTTGCATGGATTAGCTTGACAGGCTAACAAGACACAGTAGAATATTATTTTCTCTCATAGTTCCATTGATTTCAATGTTTTGCATTTCAGAGGCTGACGGCATTTATTTTAGATACAGTCACGAATTCTTTTACTTTTCTTTAGATTGCCACAAAATGTAGAAATTTTTATTTGTTTGATCCAACCTCCTAACACTGCAAGACTCCTCTGTGTTGTACTTTGACTGTGGGTTGTGTTTTTCAAAGTTAGCATTAAAGATAGGAAGAAAGAATCCCTCTACTCCTTGCCCTCACATTCTATTATTATCCCCTAGAAGATGTTTCTGTCAGGAAGCATTCTTTGCACGTAAAAAAATTGGACGTTTTCCAGCTAGTTGGTGTGAGCAAGTAGCTTACCAAAAGGGATACAACAGATCGTCTTCAAATGAAAATTATTGTTCTAGAAATATTAGTAGTGGAATTCCTCCAGGATTACTTATTTTCATTAAGAATCATGGCACAAAAGTGGGAGCGCTCTAGTTAAATTGAAAAGCATCATTAATAGAGGATGACCAGAACACTAAACAGGAAGAGCTGGATGACCTTGAAAATGCTAGGAGAACTGGGATAAAAAGTAATTAGAACACAAGTTCACTTTCTTGGAGACTTATAATAGGCTATAGGCCATGAAGTCAGGAATGGAAAATCACAGAGAACAAGAAAAACACTGGGTGTCATGGAGAACATTTCAAACTACATCAAAACTTCGGACACAATCCTTACTGGTAATCAGGCAAAATTCTTCTGTTATAAACGGAGAAATCTGAACTGCATGATATGGGGAGTTTTTCTGGAAGGCTGGACACTGTTCTGGCCACCTGCATTCAAGGAGTTCAGGATCCAACAGGGGACATAAGAGAACACCAAGAGGTTGACTGGGGGCGTGGAAGGCTTGTCTTGTCACATACAGATAGAAGATTTTATCCTTTTTGCACTAAGACAATTTGGGAGGTTACAGACCTGATCCCTATGAATATATCATGGGGAGAAAATAAACCTCTAAAGAGAAAGAAGAGCCAAAGGAGCTCTTCTAACTGAGTGATAATTTGGGACCAATAATACATTGATAGGAATTAGCAGACTTTTCCTACTCACTCACTAGGTTAGCAAGATTGTACAACTGGCTTTCAGGAAAATCCGTGGGTAAAAAATTTTCAAACAGATGCAAATAATTTTTTAAGGGTATTACATGACATTGCCCTCTATATCAGACTGGATTCAGTGGCAGAAGGTGTCTTTGTTAGCCACATGTCTTGTGTCCCAGTGAAAGCAATAATGAATGGAAGTGCATTACTCCTGAATCACCACAGCACTATTACTTCCAACCACTTCTTGGTTATTGACATTGAAGAGATAAATTGAGTAATTCAATGAGAGTGTTTGGCAAATATCTTTTGAAAACTGCATGTCACTGTTTAATAATACAGTGCTTTATATGTTAGATATTTTTGTGCCAGAGGTAAAGAAAAACATTGTGGACACTTTTCTAAAGGGAGGGATTATAAATGTGATTTACCTTGTGAGATCAATTGAATGACTGACTTATCCCATGACACTGTGGACTGTGTGTCTGGAAATAACTTCAGCAAATGATGTCAATCTCAACCAGGTACAGGGGCTTGCTGAGATTAATTATTTCCCATTTCTTCCTCTGAGATAGGGTATCTACTTGCTGCCCTTCATTCAATGCACGTGCTCAGGCTACATTAGCTCATCTTTTACAGATGAAGGAAGAAACAAAACAAGCTCCAAACCCACAAACATTCAAGAAATAAATCTTGCATAATATGTTTTCCTTCAGGAATGTTAGTTCATCCAGATGGATGAAAACATTAGGTGGGGATGTATCCATGTTGATAGGAACATCTTCCAAAAAAGAAGCACCAAACCAAACAAAATTAAAACCAAGTGAAACCCCTCCCAAAACCCAGCATACTTAAAGTGTTTTGTCAAGTTAAAAATAGATTTGCAAACATTTCGTTGATCCTGAACTAACATTTTCCTCCCTAAGGAACATCAATATCTGAACCTTATTCAGAGCAAAATATAATTTCTGAATTGCATAATGTAGTTGCACATTAAAATTCCAGTTCTCTTATAGCATCAATTAAACCATAAAGCTCAGTGTACATGAGTTCAGATCTTCATGGAAAATTCCTGATCTACTACAAAGACACAAAGTCTTGGATTTCCCACTCCAATTTAGAAAAGTTCCTTTTTCTCATCAATATTTGCATTCATGAACAAGTGATCCCTTTACTTTTGGTAGCTCACAATTACTTTCCATCATAACTGATGTAATATACACAGCCTTTAAAGTTTTCCTTATCTGTCAGAGTTTATTATGAAACCTGTGTCTTTGCTTGAAAATTACAGACCCATCTCATTTTTATGAAGTCATGAATTTCATATATTTTTCCTGTTTTTTCAGGAAAATTACATTATTGTTTTTAAGGTAATGTTAACAACATGTGCTTCTGTCTTTGGCAGTCAGTCTTTTGAGGAAGAAAGCCAGCTTGAAGAGGTATGATGTGTAATAAAAACTCGTATTTAACAGGTAAAAGTTTAATGTTGACCAAAATTTCCTGTCAAAGTACTTCTGTACAAATTCAGAAAGTTTAGTCATTATTTGTTTGACCTTGAGGTTGATATGTTTCTATAGACAAACCTCTGATGATTAAAACTTTTTAGCCAATTGTCTTGGCAATGGTTTGTGTCAAAGCTTGAGCCATAAGCCCATGTTCCCAACAAAGGAGACATTAACTAGTCTTTACAACTGAAAAGAAAAACAGGTTACAAAAAGAATGCAAAAAAGCCCAGACATAGAGTGGCATAGGACGACTGCTGTTATAAGATATTTTAACCAAGGTAGCCTGGGTCCTATGACTCTTAAAAATTAAAAGTTCAGTGCTGGCTTTGTTTGCATGCTCAAGATCTTCATGAACTGGAGAGAAGGCAGAGTGAGGCGATCTGAATAGTTTGGATTTCTATCCTGACTCTGTCAGAGTTTCCTTCTGTCACCCAGCAAATATTGTGGTTTCCTTATGCTACTGCTCCTAACCATGTAAAAACAGGACAATGGCAATTCATATTTTCCATTGCTGTAGCAAGCCAGGGCATCCATGTCTTGAGCATAGGATTATTTTTCACCATCTTTTTGTTAAGATGCACAGTACAGAACCATTTCCACGGGTTTCGTGTTTATTGGTACTGAAATGATGCAGATTATATGTTCACCATTCTCCTGAAGTTCCTTCATTTGGTTCTGACCGGGCACTTCTTAAAATAAAAGACTTTTCAAAAAGTGCTTTAAGATACCTGCCCACAGCAGGGTGGTTGGTGGTTAGATGACCTTTAAGGTTCCTTCCAACCCAAACCATTCTATAATTCTATGAAATATTTTTAGTCATTTACCACAGGAAATGGATTCTAAAGAGCTGTTTTTGCCAGTCTACTCCTCTTTAGAATAGGAATGCAAAATTATTGCTTGTCTACTTTTTCTTTTGATCTGATGGTGCCAGCAAATATATTTATTATACTATATTTAAATGTTTCTGTACTCATCTGCATTGTGTGTGTTTATTTAAAAGGAAAAGGAAGAAAATATGCATAAATTCAAGCTTCCATTTAAGTCTGCAATCCTCCCAGTGCTCAGTATTTGTACTTGGCTATGTCTCCAAGGGCATAGGACTGCTAGTGCTCATTGTTTTCTCAACTCATTTCAAGTCACTTCCTAAGAGAGACACCACTTCAAATAGCCAATTCTCAATGCATTTTCGTGATAGTAATTTTTGCTATATACTGACAAAGATAAGTGGCCTACCTGCACCCTGCACATAATCATATGTTCTTCTATTTGTATTACATCTACCCAACCTGATACACAAATTTTCTATCAGCTTTTGCATCTATGCAACTTTTAACTACCCACCTCACATTGTACCATCTTTCTAATAACTTTGTATGACAAGACAGCACTTAAGATTATGGGAGCAAATCATACAAGAATGCAAGATGAAGAGACAGTTCTGCTACAGCCCTATGGGAAATGACAATGAAATAATTTGCTTGGATGACATTATAGAGGCTGTTTAATACAATAGTCACACTAAGTGAAACCTTTGTCTAAGGGACTCAGTTTTTTTAAGTGTCTAATGCAAATCTGGTGAAGAAAAACATGCAACTCAAGTCATCATATAGGCAGCTAGAACTGTGCTTGTACAGAGATGTTAGACTGAAATTAGGTATAAATCTGAATTCTATCCTAATTGTGGAATGCCTTTTGGTCAGTGATTTCAGTCTAGGTAACACAGCAAATGTATTTCTATCATAGTCTTCTCAGTTCCACTTACTTAACTATTTTCACCCAAGTTAACTGAAAGCTCATATTTGGCAGATGCTGAACCACAGATGGATGCAGAAGGTTTAACGCATTAGATGTGACAAAAAATGGGTACCCTAGTGAGTGACGTCCTCCAAATAAAAAAAAATTAAAATTAAAAAACAAAACAAACAAAAAATGCCTATCAAGAGATTCTTGATCCCTAGGATCAGCACCCACCACAAGAAAAGATATAAAATATGTCTTACTGATTTAGCATCAGGGTGTCTATTTGTAATCCAGCACTGAACTCAGGTGAACTCAGGACCAGAAAAAAAAAAAAAAACAAAAGGGCAAAAAAATGTGATACTTCCTTCCTAAACCTTTCCCCATCTCCATTTATTTTATTTTGGGATTTTCTGACTCCATGCCATATGTCTACATCCCCAAAGGTTACCTCTTCCAAACTCTTATTCAGTCCTGAACTCATGCTATATTTTTTGCACCTGCAGCACTCCTTAACAAGATTGTTGGAGGAAATGGAGAGTCATCAAGCATGAGATAAGAAAGAAGTGTAAAAAAAGAACAAAATGGCAGTTGTTATGATGTGTGCAAGACTTTGAAAAGCTATCTCAAAATAGGACCATTTCCAGATCTCTTTCATCAGAAACACCTCTTTTATTTCAGTAGTGCTCCAGCCCTTCAGAAGTCAACCAGTCTAAAGATTAAATTAAAAAATTAAGGCCACATAGATACTGATACCAGTCCAGGACACTGTGACATGTGTTTTAGTAATAGTAACAGGAATAGTCTGGGAACTAAAATGTGCTTTATTTGGTAAATTGGAGATCTTCCTGAGAGTAACTGACCCTTGCAGCAGCCCATCAGTGACTAGGGCAGATCTGCAGTAACCTACCTTTCTGAAATGTTGTTCATCTAAACAATGACTTAATTCCAGGCAATTCAATGATTTGTGTTATTGTAGAGGTCATACTACAAATTAATCTCTTCTACAGGCCTGAGACTTTTTCAGATGCAGACCTTGCATATTCACTGAGAATAAGGGTACACTTTTTTTAAAAAACAGAACAGGATATTGAGACTGCCCTGGCTTAGCAGATGTTAATAATCCATTGTTATAAAAGCTGCAATAATTGAAACCAGCTTCTTTTAAAGAACTGTTTCTCTACTTCTCGATACAATAAATGGATATAAGAGTAGAGATAAGTGCATCTCTCTATTTGTCTTTAGGTCTATACCTGTGGAAGAGTTTCCTTTTAGAATAATTAAGATCTGAACATTTGTTTCCTGGAATGGAATTGTATCCACTTCTGTAGCTTCAGTAAAAGCTAACAACAAGCCTGTCTGTGATACTCTGTAGCCATGTATAAGGTCATGAAACTTTCAAGAACTTTGCAGCGAGATTCATGTAGCCCAGGTGGCGGAGTATGACAAGGCAAACCAAACGATCATATAAGTTGCAGGACTGGGTGTGGGTAGCGGTGATAACAATCCTCACTTCCCCTCAGACGCAGAGGGAGTTCCCAGGAGATTTCAGTTAAATGAGAGACCTGAACCCTAACTCTTGAGGTGAATACCCCGAGCATGTGGGAAAGGGAAATCTGTACTGCAAAGAGTATTTACACTTGGCAAACTGATTTATCCCTGCCATGTAACAAAATCAGTGCCCAGGCACAGATCATGCCTAGGGTGACATCCTGCCTTGTGTAACCTCCTCTGCACACAATGCACAAGGCAGTGCATCCTTGTATGCAAAGCAGTTTAAATTTCAGGTGTCCTGTGCTACCCATTGAAGCCTTTATGGCATATTCTAGGAAGTTCTGTCTGGAAAGTACCCCACTTGGCGTTGTCAATATTCACACATTGCAAAAGTTACATGGTGGTAGGCACAGAGCAAAAGAAACATGGAGGTTTTACTTCTGTGTTCACACTCTTACCTCAATACTGGCTCACCCCAAGATAAGCTTAAGCCTGTGTCTGAATAGAGATTTGCAGCTGCACAGAGTAGGTGTGAGATAAGCTGGAGGAGAATGGAAGCAGTCAGAGCATGTCTACCACAACATGCAATAAAAGTACAAGAAAATATAACTAAGGATTCACAAGCAAAGCCCTGTGTCCTGCAAAACAGCTCTCACACGTAATTCAGACAAAATTTGATACAACCCTTTGCACTCTCTGGGGGAAAAAAAATCCTTATTGCCAAGGCCTGAACCACTTTTTCTGTGAGACACAGCTGTCTCATTCCAATAGTTCACACAGCTGCCCCTATGGTATCTGTGGGAATAATCCTGTGGTAGGATTCTCTGTTCCACCCCAGTAACTGCACAGTAACTTTCAATCCCTCCACTGGCTTTCAGTTTTGTTTTATTGAGGCAGAACCTCCCCAGATTATTAGAGCAGCACAAGAAGAACACATAGAAGCTGTGAAATCCTGTAATCAAGTGCAGAGGAGAGTAAGGAAGGAAACTGGGTGGGGGTTAGGTGTGTGTGTGAGCATGCATGGAATGGGTAACAGAACTGATCGTAAATAAAAAGATTTAAAAATGCAATACCCTAACTGTAATGCCATCTGTCTGCCTGAGGTGCCCACTTGTCTCAGTGCCACAGCTTCAGTGAGCAGCTGTTTTCCCAGCACAAAAAGGAGAGCACACCAAGAAAAAGCATTCTCTGCAGAAGCAGCATGAGTTGGAGGTTGCTTCCCACCAATGGGAATGATAGACCAAACATCCAGCCATGTGGCAAAGGCTTTTTGCAGTGTGCAAATATGTATGTGTTGGCGTGTGTGAAGTATAATCAATGAAGATTCATTTTCTGACTTCACTGATTTTCTACCTGAATATAAATATTTTATGCTACCAGATGGACTCTATCAGTTGACCATAAGCTGAAAACAGTTTGAGAGTCCCTTTGCTCCCTCAGATGCCTTTTCTCTTGACTTCCTTTAAATAACTGGAAAGCCAAACTACTTCAGAACAAGCCAAAGCCTTAGCCATAATTATATTAGAGATGGAATATCTGTTTTTAGTGATCCCAAGGTCTCTAATCCCAACATCTAAAGAGTATAATGGAATAAATTTGTCATCATCACTGAGTTAATTTAATATTTTTTCCCAAACAGTATTATCAGGACAATGAACTACATTTTCTGGAAATCAGGAAATCAGAATGAGCCCTTGAAAAGCCTAGATAACAACCACCTTGAAAAGCTTAGATAACAAGGACCAAGGCACATGCAAGGGGGCAGAGATGCCTCAGGTCCAAATTTTCTGTAAGAGTATTATATGCACTGGGAGATGCCTCATAAAATATTGAGTGTGAAGCATGAAACTTGCTCAGGGTATAATCATGGTTAGAAGGAAAATACCTGGGGAAGATACAAGTGGAGAGATAGGCAGGGGCTGAAGTATAAGGATCTTTGCTATGGGGGACATACACTATCCTAGTGTAAAAGTGAGAGATGCTTTTCATTTTGAACTAGAACTTACCTGCACTTGACCAAACCATTTTAGGGATTGTTTCATCCTAAGAGAACACATACCCACGAGGGAAAACCCTTGGAAGAAGTTACAAAGCAGCAAGTAAGAACAGAAGGATCTAAGAATCAGAGGTGATAAAGAAGTAAAAAAGAGTCATTATCCTTCTAGCTTCCTAGATAACTAAAGTTAGGAAATTCATAATTTGAAAACCACTTTATTCATTGAAGACTATAATTGTTTTAAAAGCTGCTAGGCATGACAAGAAGTACACTATATTGTTGAATGAACAGAAACATTTGTAGTTTACCAAGAGAGTTATTGAACTCCAACATTAATTACTCAACTTGTAAGACTAGGCTCAATAACTTATTAAAAGAATACAGATATTGGACTGTCCAATATCAAGAGACAAAAAGGACAGAGAAGTTCTGTCAGATAGGAGAGAAGTGGCATGTCTAATACAACTTTACACTAGTAATCCTTTCAATGAATTGTCACTAAAATTTTAGAAAAATTTGTACTTTGAGATGTGGTGAAACTATACCACAAAGCAAATACCAATTTTTTTTTTAAAGATAAGAATATACTGTGTGAAGTTCCCCAGGAGTCTCACATGAGTTATGAAGAACCTGGATGATGGAATGAAGAATAGATCTGCAGATAATGTCATTCTGGAGGCAGCTTTAGTTCAGATGATAGGAAGTTATTTGTTACTGTGAGAGTGGTGAGGCACTGGCACAGGTTGCCCAGAGAAGCTGTGGTTGCTCCATCCCTGGCAGTGTTCAAGGCCAGCCTGGATGGAGCTCTGAGCACCCTGGTCTAGTGGAAAGTGTCCCTGCCCATGGCAGGGGGGTTAGAACTAGATGAGCTTTAAGGCCTCTTCCAACCCAAGCCATTTTGTGATTATATGGTTCAAAGCGTTGTATGTCAAGAGCTGGACATTGCTAGTGGCTTCTTCATATCTCTGACAATACTGTAGTAACTTGGAGATTCAGTGTGTGAGGGGATTCTCCCTTGTTCTGTTCTGCTTTGAAAATTATTTATTTTAATATGTATATTTCATTGAAAGGAAAAAATATTTGTTTCATTTTATTTTGTTTTCATGGGAGAATACAATTTTAACTGATTAGCAAAAATTCAGAATCTT
The DNA here is from genome assembly GCA_013397295.1 of Polioptila caerulea. Classification (NCBI taxonomy): domain Eukaryota; kingdom Metazoa; phylum Chordata; class Aves; order Passeriformes; family Certhiidae; genus Polioptila; species Polioptila caerulea. The sequence continues at coordinate 14,040 of VYXF01003042.1, forward strand.
GATTCTTGAATAAGCAAGGACAATTATGGAAAATACTGGTATCTAATAAGAAGCACATTCATGCCAATGGAGAAATAGACTATCTACTAACCTTTCCTTGCAATCATGTAATTTTTCTTCCCAGGCCTTGTATCTTTAAAAGATACATGATTGAGAGATTAAAAGAGAACTAACAGTAGTCTGTGTTTCTTTTTCACCAAAAAAAAAAAAAAGTTGTTTGTTTTTTTTTTTAAAAAAAAAAAAAAAAAAAAAAAAGAAAAATTAAGAAGTTGATCTGAACCTATTGGCTAAAATCAGTATGGCAATTTACAAAACAATACCTTAATGAGAGTACAGTTTCTGTATCCCTTTGTTTAACTTTATTTTAAAAAGAACCATCTATGGCCCTTGCACTTAAGGGTGATTTCTCTCAAATCAGTGAGATTATGGGCAGCACTGATTCTTTCTATTCATTAGGTTTAGGTCTGATGAGTGAAAAGGAAACTTTAACTTGCCTACATAGATTTCAGTTCTTTTCATCCTTCTGCTGAACAGAAAAGGTTTTTATCAGTTTTTTTGTTTACCTTAGTACCCCAATTGAGACCCTTGAATGAGGAAACTGAGCTCCACTAGCTGTGACAGTTCTGAAGTCCTGACTGCTGGATGCACCCCTTGGTTATCTCCCAGCTGCACACAGTGACAAAATTCTATGTTTAATTCCCTGGATTCCTCTGGAATCAGCACGAGCACAGACAGAGCCAGGAGACAGACTACCCAAGACTACCAGTGTAGACATGGTTGTGGTCCCCACACAACTGCCCTGAGTCCCAGCACCACTGAAACATCACCACATCACTCAGACAGGAAGGTGATGCTCATCTTTGGCACCCTGAAACACCACCTGGGAACACCCACCAGCATAAACACGCCCAAAATATCCATGACCTTGTGAGGAAGCTCCTGTGGGCACAATCCTTTCCCTGTGACTTTGTACTTCATATAGGCCACAGGATCAAAAAGTTTGAAAACTTTGTTTATGCTGCTCAATGTGGTGTCCAAATGTTTGGTACTTGCCAGGAATGCTCTCTACAAACAGCTCTCAAGCCCTCACATTGTGACTTTATGAACTTTTTCTGTATTTTTCTTCATTTTTCTTTGAAGTGCAATTTACATCACAGACAGCAGTGGGAAGCTAAGAACTCACAGATCCCACAGATTTAATGTTAGTTTGCTTAGGAAAAGGATGGAAGAAAAATTGCCTAAAAACTAAATAAGCACTTTCAGATTAATAAATATTAATAGCAAAGCTTTCTGCTTATAGAGCAGCTTCCATCTGGAGGTCTTGCCTGGCTTCATAAATATTAACAACCCAGTTCTATCAAAATCTATCAGAATATTTCCACTGGGAGTCTATGAAAATGGGTCTTGGTGTTAGGTTTTTATGGCAATTATCATTTTTTACCACTTCTGATTTAGTAATCCTGGTCCTCCTAGGATTTTGTCAGGCACTGGAGCATGTTCTCTGAACAGGCCTCAGTCAGAACATGTATCTTTCATTTGGGAGCTCAAGAAAATATCCCTGAAGTGATAATTTTTCAAGAGGTGCTGGCTTCCTATGTTTCTGTTCTTCCCTTCCTCTACAAGCATGAGGTAAAGCTGGTCAGAAAAGCATTATCAGGGACAAAAATATCTGCCTCAGATGGAAGTACAGGCTACTCCTATAAAAGGGATTCAAAGTCCTTCTTTTATTTCCTGAAGTCCCTATCTCAAGTGTTTCTCTGCTGCCAGTGGCTCCTGCTCTACAGAAGGGCTCTGATCAGCAGCATCATTAACATGAATAGGGGACAGATCTTCATTAAAAAGGGCTCAGAATGAGAAGGTAGAAGGAGTTGCAACACCTTGAAAGGAATCATATTTGTCAAAATTGGGTTTTTGCTTCTGAAAATCGTTTTCCTTGACTTTGCCCAACAGCATCTCTTCTGTGATGAGTCAAAGCCCTGCAGCGTGAGTTGGCTGGATGTGCACCTCTGGAACACTCACAAGAACATGGATAGTTCCAGAGGCAGAAATTCTGCTTCCCATGACACAATAACATTAGAGTTGTGAAGTCACAAAGGCCCCAGAGTTGCCACCTCACACAGAAGACAAATTTAGTCATCTGAATAACATTTGTCTTCCCATTAAGGTACATTTTGTTTGCTTGTGCAGGTTATTTTTCTATTTTATTCTCTCTTGCCTTTTTTCTTGCTTCCTCAAATATAAATTAATCGTATAATTTATCTCAGGGCATCCACAGTGCCAAGATAAAGACTAACATGACTCTGAGGATCGGGAATTTTCTGCAGTCTGGCTTGCTGTTGATGAAGGATTTGCTTTGTTTCCACTTCATGGACGCAACAACCGCACTAGTGTGACACACTGCTGGACACTTTCCTGGTTTTGCAGTTTGCAGTGGAAAGTATCTGGCTTTAAAATATTTTTTTAAGACTTTTGTGGGTTTTGCTACTAATTTAAAACAATTTGGTCTTTTCATGCTTGATTTACTTTATAGCAAAACAAATATTTGAGACTGGATGTTAGGAGGGAAGACTGTGAGACTGTTTTCGCTTTTCCCACTTCCTTCATCTCTAAATGAACAAACACATGGTCAAGTAATGAGTTCACAGGATGACTTGGCAGTTATTTTGGAAAAGAGGGCAATAATGAACAAAGTAGCATATTGCTTAAAAAGGTCAAACAAGTCGTGACTTGTGCATTCAAACAGGAATCTAAGAGTCAGCATTGATTTAAACAAACGTTAAAAAATGTTCTGAAGTAGTCTGATTCATCATGCTTTTAAAAAGGAAAAACTCAGAGAAATTTAATAAAAATCTTTTTTAAAAATCACTTCTGCACCACAAAAGCCAGAATGTTAGTATTGTCTGCAAGGTATCCAAGTTCGGAAGGTGGATCAGAAACCAATATCCTTGCTAGTAGGGAGGGAGTGTGACAATCATTTCAGTTGCCTTTTACTCAGTGCTTTTTGTTATTGTTTTGTCCTCAATAAATTGTTCCACAAGTGAGCTGGTGAAGTAAATTACCTTTAATTGACACAAAAAAGTGAATTGTGAACAAAAGGACCTTCACAGTTTAAAGGAGAAACATTAGGTTCTGATCTTTCCTTCTCATATCTGATAGTTCTGAATATCTTGCAAAAAAAAACACACATAGAATATAAATGCTACAGCAGCTTTGTTTGCTCAGAGAATTTGCAGATTGACTCAGTATAAAGTGAATCTATTCTCAGCTAATACTCCAGCTGAGCCCAGGGGGTGAAATTATGTGATAACTTTGTAAAGTGCCTTCTGTGGATGAGGCTTGCCTTCAAAATCTAAGCATTTTGCTATCATGTATCAGAAATTATTCTTATATTTGATGAAGTGGAAGCTAAAACCAAACCACCTGTGGCTCCCAGAACAGTGATCTGAAGTACAGAATGTTCAAAGAGGGGTTAAAGGATTTGTGCTTGTTTAGTGAAGCAAAAATGAGGCTAAGATTCTTGCTGGCAGTGGCTACTGTCTGCTCTTATGATACCTGTGCTGTGTCCTTTGAACCAGGGAACAGCAGCACAAACTGGGACAGGGGGCCAATTGCTCAGGTAAGTGTCAGAGATCCAGAGCCACAGACAACACAACTCAGCCAACCTGACCTCTTTGCTCCTTCTGCAGACTGAAACTGCCAACTTTGATTCACCCACAGAGCAGTCAGAGCGAGGGGGTCATTGCACAGAGTCTGGCCATCAGCTGCCAGGCACTAGCAGGGCTTGATTCCTACCCGACCCGACTCATTTCTTGGATGTGAAAGAGCTTGCACTTCACTGACTCTTCTGTGAGCAAGCCAGTTCTGCCTTATAAGCCTGCCTAGAAATATAAAAGGCTTTAAAATAACATACTTCTTTTAACTGCTCAGGATTTGACCTCTGACAGTAATAAGAGAGGCAGCCTTACATGAAAGTAAACAGCCTGAACCTTATGAAGTGGGAATTCAATGTTGAAATTTCCCTGTCAAGTTTCATACCACAAAACAAAACAAAACAAAAAAATGCATGTACCTTCCTCTGCTCTCAGAAGAACATTTTCCTGGTCCTCCCCAGGTGTCCTGGTCATTTGGTAAGGTTACCTCCTCAAGAATAATTTTCCTTTTCTTTCTTTCTCCTTTTCCTTAATTTCTTATCTCATAAGAAAGCAAACACAAATCAGTTAAATGACATCCAGACTCCAAGACCTCTTCTTTAGTCCCCCCGTGGGACATTTCTATCATCATTTCTCTCTGGGCTTCCTTTTTTCTGCACCTTTGAAGGTTTGTTTAGCCCCACTAGACACGTTGTGTCCCAGAGCACGGATTTGCAGCGCTTTGGTGGAGCAGCACGAACATCCGCCCCTGGCACTTGGGATATCCTTCCCTCCCCATCAGGGCTACTAACAGCAGAGTGCTGTGCCATTGAATAGTTGTGACAGAAAATTCTCCCAAGCAAGGCAAAGAGAAAAAGGAGAGTGCCAGAAGCAGATTTTTGTTGGAATGCATTTTCCTCCCTGTAACACAACTCCTCGAGACCAGGGCTTGTGGTGTTCGATGTCCCGCATCCTCCTCCTCATCCAGCCCTTGTGTTTATGCCCTTGTATCCAGCTCTGTGGACATAAGAACTGAAATCTCCCATCACAAAACTTTGTGGTGAGTCCCCCACCTACTCAGATGTGTATCTCAAGCTGCCTGAAAGTCTCTGACATAATACAAAGACAAGTCCATTTTCTGTTTCTGGCCTTTGGGTTGTGAAGGGTGTCTCAAGCCTCAACACAGTGTCAGAGAGACGTGCTACTCCCAGCACATCTCTGACTCATGAGACATCAGCCTTTGCCACAGAAGTTGAGGGCTTGAGCAATCCCTTTTCCCTTGCTGGTGACCAGAGCTCTTGTTCTTAATGTTGCTTACAGATAGTGTCTTATCTTTAATCCATAAAGGAGACTGAGCTGCATCTGGGAGTTGTGGAGATGAATAGATGTTTATCTGAGTCTTTCAGGATGCCTTAGCTCAGAGATAGGGGAAGGAAGCTAAAGATTTTGTTTGTTTTCTAATGTGAAAAAAATAAAAAGGCTCTGGGGGGGTTGAGAGACTTTAAACAAGAAGTAAGGAGGCTTGAATGAATGCAAGTTCTTACATTTTCCTTGAAAATAAGAAATAAGGAACTGAAATCAGGAACTGAAAGTGGAGTAGGGTGAAATGAATAAACAGGTATGATGGACAATGGAGAGAAGCAATGAACATGACCAAAGCTGGACATAAAAAAAAGGAAAAAGTAATAGTTTTCCAAAATGGAAACACAGTTCTACACTCTTCAAGCTATTCTCTCTTTCTGAAGGGAAATATTTAAACAGCAAACAAAAGACAAAGATAGTGTGATATCTCCCTTAGGATGTCTTCCAGCAGATGACTCTATGGGGCTCCATCAGTAGTGGGTTGTTGTCCTATATGGACAGGGATTTATCTGTGTAGGATGCCCAGGGCATTTCTAGGAAGAGAGGATGCCTGCCCATCTTCTCACCCTGGGGTTTTGGCCCTCCTACAGGCTGGGGTCCCAGAGCTACATAGGGAAGAATTTGGGATGACAAATGGTAAGGACATTTTTGGCTGCATGTCTTGCTGGTTATCCAGGTATTGCTCTATCCTTCCTCTTCCTCTTCCTGGAAATCAGGAGCAAAGCAGGGGCTGCCAAACTCTCCTTCCTGCCTCAGTGATTGCAAAGCTCCTCTCAGGGGAATCTGAGAGGAGAGGAGAGAAAGAAGCCAGTGCAAGTGTTAGCGATCCCAGGACATCATCCTGACCCCTTCCTTTCAATTCCCATGGAAGTGGTTTCAGCTGCTGTTTTTGTGTTTTAGCTTCAGGGTCTTTGTGTTTGGGCCTCACCATGATAAAAATTAGGTCTTCAAGTACAGAGAAAAGAAAGGGAAGATAGCAATACTAGCAATACCAACAACAACAATAACAACAACAATAACTAATGATAATTTGGAATATTGCAGAATCACTCAGAGATAAGAAAACTGGAGATGGAAAAAAGGGCAGGAAAATATTCTGGTGTGCTTTTAAATACCAAGGCCTAAGATAGTCAGAGTTTTTCCCAGGGAAAAACACTTTCTACTTCAGTTGCATTGTGTTTTCTTCTCAATGCAAATAAAAAACCCCAGAGCTCCTGCTGACATCAAGACATTCTTCAAAAGAAATGCTAATATGATGTTCCTCACCTCCCAGAGAAAGGCTTTAATTTTGAACACAGTTTGTGAATGTTCCCTGTTTCACCCCATCAAACTCCAGAAGAAACTAATCCAAGCTATAGTCTGGAAAGACAAACACCCACCTGAAATTAAAGCTTTAAAATACTCTCTATAAGTACTCAAAACGGAACAGAGGATTTGTGTTATTGTCATTATATGACATGAAACATAGGTGGAGAATCTAATCTAATATGCCACCCTGCCTTGCAATGCTGAAGTCCATTAAACCAAATTATTAACCAAGGGGAATTAATTAATTCTTTTTGATACTACCAAGTTTGGGAATAAGTGTTTGGAGTTGTTTTTAAACCTTCAAATGGGCAGCTGAGATAAATTATTTCTTTTAAACAAACATGCAATTGAAAAAATATGCATGCTGAAAATAATTGGTTTTTCTGTATTGATCTAACACTATTTAGGTTTCCACCTCATGTTGTAATTTTTCCAATTATTATCTTTTTCCCTCTCTGCCATTCTAGACGTTGGGGTAGAATATAAACATTATTTTATTGCCTTGGTCCAAAGTAAATAAAATGTTTAGGACAGAACCTAGGTACAGAAGCACATATGGAAGCAGTGAACCAAGGAGCCCTTTTTTTCTCCATTCACACTGTCTGATATATGACTACCTTTACAGTATTTTGCTTCTGTTACTCCTTGTCTTGGCTCTACAATAATGAAAAACAGCATATTTCTATAAATTTGTACATTTGTGATCACCTGCATTCAGTGTCTTTTCTTTAGGCCATGGGCCTAAACCACCAATTTTTTTCTACCAACATTTTTTTACAGGTCCTGTTTATTAGAGTAATGATCATTCCCTCCATCTCCGCTGAACTCTTCAACTGCTTCATGTCTTTTCCACAGTGTAGTGCAGAAAGCTCTGCGTTGCAGTTCATGTGAAGCCCTGTCAATGCTCAGATAACTTTCTGTATTTTATGGGTGACACTTCTGCTTATATGTTTGCTTTTCCCATGACATCATGAATACAGCATGACTCATTCAATTGTCATAGCTCTTCATCTGTTTGGAGAATTATTACTTATTCTCACCTTGTCTTTGTGCTCTTAATTTTTCTTTTCCCATTCTGGCATCTCATTCTTTCTCTTTTTATGTTTTGTCATTAGAGATTTTTCCCAAGCTTGTCACCAACAGAGCAGAATTAGTTTGAATTCTTATCTTCTTCTCTTGTATCTTTGCAAGTGTCTCTACAGTTTTAATAAACATAGATTCTATTGCACTAGGAAGGGTATTCATGAAAATGTTAAAAGGTTTGGGTGATATGCCTGCAGAATTACAGGCAAAATATTATTCTTTTTGAAGATGGAATCACTGAATCACTACTTTTTCTCTCAGTTGATATCCACAGGATATCAGTTTTATCATATAAGCCTCTCTCTCTCCCTTCATTTTCTCTTGCTGTCTCACAAAGTCCCTGAGCATCCCTTTCTCTCTCTCATGTTATTTTTCACAGCTGAGGACAGAGGACAGGAACAGGAAAATGCCTGTGAGGTTTGACTATTCAGTGTTTCTCACTGCCTGCCTGCATGTCTGCTGGACCCCATTTCTCCTGCTTCTTTGCTTTGCTGCTAAGCTGATACAAAGTGCACAAAGCAGCATTCCATTTTTTCCTGGGGCCTAGTAAAATGAATTTTCTTATTAAAGAACATAAATAGTTTCCTAGTATTGTCCCACCAATGATGAACCCAGTCATTTCCTTCTTCCTGGATGTACAAAATAATTTGTCCAGCCATGCAGGACTCCCCTTGTCTCTTTATTCAGAGATTATGGGGACATGCTACTTGAGGGGAGGAACAAAACAAAAATCTAGTCCAGACAGATTAGATTAAAATTGAGCAGAATAAAGAACTGAAGTCTAGACTATTCAAAGGCACCTAATGCAGAAAAAAAAATCCTTTTTTATTGGTGTGCCATTCACAGTGGTTTCATTGTGACTAATATGTTTGTGTATATATACTTGCAAATCCTAGCTAACCTTTCCAGACCCCATTAAGACCACTTACTGCAGCACCTGATGCAGATTCAGTCTACATTATTGCATCTATTGCCAAAAAACAACAACCAATATAAACACAGGTGATGGGTCTCATCACAGATGAGATTGCACATCATCTAACTTGCAAAGTCTTCAGGGTTAGCATTCATAGCTGAGATTTTCTAGATTCCCCTTAGAGACACTGGACAGAAATAGGAATTCTTCAATGGTGTTTTGTCACAGCCTAAATTACATGTTTCAAAAGGACAAGATGAATCACGGCTTGCAAACACCTCTTGCTTTCCCTTATAATATGAATCAATATGATTGGTATATCCATCAATATCCAGACCCTTCCTCAGCTTCATTGCCCTTCTTTGGACCTGCTCCAACACTTGAGTGTCCTCCTTGTAGTGAGGGGTCCAAAATTGAATCCAGTGTCCAAGTCACACCTTGTCCTACTTTGCTGACCTGATGGGAATAAACTCAGCCCCAGGAAGTGTCACCATTCCCTGGAAGCTGTATTAAGTTCTAAAGTCCCTTCCCTTTGTGCTAAATGTCAGCAGAAGGGTAAGACCTAGCTGGATAATGTCAGATAACTCTGACTTTCAAAACTAGGTCACAGAGTACAAAACATTAATTATAAGTTCATTTGACTAACTTTACTGTAAGAGGCAGCCTTCTGAGCTTCTCACTTTAGTTGAAGCAATGTTTTACCAGGAAAGTGAAGACATTTATCAGGCAAGGAGCTTTCAGGGTAAATCACTTGAAAATAACATAAAGCATGTCTTTGAAGGCGTAATACAGCATCCTAGGAAATGCAGGGGAGTGGATGTGACTTACACAGATTTCAGCAGGATTTAATACATCACTGTGCATGGGCAGGTGGAATGAGATCAGTGAAGGCAGAGAAAAGAACCAGGGACTTGGTATGAAGAAGTCCAAAGATGTAACTTTTAAGCACTGCAAGTACACAGAAATCATTGCTGGTAAGCATAGCATGAGAATCTAAAGAAAAGAAGGGTCTGTTGTTATTTATCCATGCTTTTCTTGGGCTTGATTCTGGATTAGTACAATAAATGGTAGCCCTAGAAAAAACAAGATTTGATCAGGACACACAGAGTCAGACCCTCAGTTTGGAGTGGTCAAAACTTAATTGTACTAGTTGGAATAATTAAAATATCAGAAAATTGCAAATAGTATTCGCTAACTGGGGAATAACTGGTCAGATGACAGATTTCCAAGGTTTCAGAAAACTGAAAAACAAACCCTCAGTTAAACGAAAACCATCAGTTTTTTTTAAAGGAATTGGTGGAGCTGTGAACGAGCAATGCAATAACTACATCCATGTATATCGCTCAGTATTTTTGTGTAACATACATACAGAACCATTAACAGCATCCAACAGAGCCAGGCCTCAATAACTAACAGCCCCTGGTAGATGAATGGATAGAGGGTGAAAAAGCCTTAGAGTGACCCAGCTGTTTTGCCTCTGAGAATCCTCTCAAACACTGGTCCTGCCTTTCATTAACCAAAAATAGAAAGGGAAGGAAAGATCTGCTGTTTTTAAATAGGAAAAAACCGTGAGATTGTCTCTCATTTCTAAGGACAATCTGAAAGCAAGCAGCAAGCACTCAGCTTACTGTCCAAGTGGACAACACATTAGAGAGTCCAGAAGAGGCATAAAAGAAACTCCTGTCATTTTGGGACATTTTGTTTAGAAATATTTCCTTTCTGACCAGACATTTAATGTTGTTAATATCAAGTGGCTGCATATTCTGCAGTGTTAAGGGGCACAGACTCTTCAGCTTCTGTAAACTTTAAGGGATATTAGCATGGTCTAAGCCAGCACAGTGCAAATGTGTGACTGAAGACATGACCACTTCTCAGCCAGTAACATGAGATACAATGGGCAGATTACATCAGTCTTCAGCACTTTGAGGGGTTGAACTCAGTGGAACATGCTGAGAGAGGCTGGCTTCTCTTCTGGTCTCTAGATTATGACGCTGCAAGAGAGAACAAGTGTCCAAGAACTGGGACTAGGTCCCACTGTCAATGTGGTGTGATGGACCTACACATGCTGAAAAGTAAGAGAAATAGTTGGGTGGCTGATGTGCAAATGCCACTATTTTTTGCATGCATTAAGTGTATAATTACCCTCGCTTTGTTTCCACATTTTTATCCTAATTGATTAGTCTATCAGCAAAACTCACAGATAAAATGATGAATTCCTGACATAACCTTCCCTTCAAAGTTTTTGGTTATTTAGCATATTGTTGTTTATTTCTTTTGCCTTCAGATATTTCTGCACAGACAGGAATTACAGGAATTTCCACATGTTTGGTATAGAATTATCTAGACACAAGAGTTTTAAAATTATGAAAAATATTCATCATAGCAGAAGGAGTAATAAAAGACATCTCAAAAGGCAAATTATGATTCAAGCTTTTTGTCAAGACAGTTTTTACTGCTACACTTAGATAAGCAATGGCATATCTATATATGAAAAACTATAGCAGGTTCCTCTGCATAAAGGAATAATAAAATATCTGCCCAGACATCAACAAAGCAGCCTTTTTCTAGTGAAAACATCCACCAGCACTAGTCTGGAGAAGGAATACTAAGATCCATCATTGATAGTGCTGGTTTGGAAGCCTGCTTTCTGCCAAAAGTCTTTCAGTGACAGTTCATCAGCATAGATCTCCATCTTTTTCTTCATTGTCTCCCAAGGATATATTCCCTTTCTGGTGAAATGCACACAGACCAGCAAATCATCAACTGCATTGCAATACAAGAAGTTTTCCAAGGGGGGTACCTTGGTCTGCAGCCCCATCCCACAGCATATGGACCCACTTTGATACAAGTTCCTTCCAGAAACTTCAGTGGAATTGCGCATCATATAATTCAAACTGAGGAAATTTAGAGACAGGTGCCTTTAGCTTTGAAAAAAGATGCCTCATGAATTGAGACGTTAGAAAACTCAGGGACTCCAGAGGACTTCATAAAGCATAAAAAGAAGAAACATTATTACATTGTTTGGAGAAATCTGGTGTCAAAAAAAAGAGTAGATATTAAAAGCAAACATGAAAAAGAAATAAGAGTTGTTTTGAAGAGTTTGCTACAGTGTTAAGCATTGGGAAGCTGTAAAACGTCCTCATTCTTGTTTCTTCATTTTCCCACATTGTTACTAATATCCAAGCTACTAGAGTGATTTAATTTTACTTTATTGCTCTGCTTTTCCAGCCCTTCTAAAGAGATAAACATTTCTGACAGTGTTGAAAATTGAGGTGGCAACAATTTTCAAGACAGACAAGACACAGAATGTGAACTACACAAGTAATAAACAAGAAGGAGGACAGGAAAAAAGAAGTCTATTTTGCATTCCTTGGAGTCAGACCAGAGAAGAAGGACTCCAGTTCCCACTGCTGAGAAGCATTTGAGGCAGTGGGGAGTTGGCTCAGTGCATGACTATCCATAAATTTGGCTCCAACACAAAACTAGCTTTCTGATTACATTAAACAAGAGGATGGATGCCTTTGTGGTTCATGCCCTTGAACTCTGCTCAGGAGGATGACCAGTCAGAACTCTGCACAGTATTGGCACACCTACCTTGGTTCCTGAACACTGAAGAAGAGAGACAGATCATCTCATTCAGAGGTAGCTTGGTTTATTTTATTTCACTCTGACACCAAACAGTATAGTCATGATCTTTCTTTAGTCCTCCTTTCCCTGCTTCTAAAAAGAGAATTTCTTCTCCACTCCTTTTTCTTCCCCTTTGCATCTTCTGAATCAATTTACAACAATATCGCATGCTAAAATACTTCAAATACTAATATTTTTTGTCTTGTTACCTTCTACTAAATGTCCTACTGCTCACTTTCAGGCACCAAACCATCCCTGACCTGCTTGTTTACCACATGTTTTGTCAGCACAACCTTTTCTGGTAACAACACATCCTTCCGAGAGCATTTTGGGAAAGGAACAACAAGCAGGTTATTTTTGGTAGAGCACATTTTGTCACACCAGGGAAGAAGAGGTTACACTGCAAGGACAAATATTTCATGATTTCCAAGAGACACCAATCTGTTTAGGAGCTGTAACTGCAGGTGCAAAGAGAGCTCATGGCATCGTCCACAGCAGGGGAGCAGAGAAAGCCTGTAGTGAACGACTCAGCAGTGAGAAACTTTGATGACTTGGGCTCAAGCTGAGAAAAGTAGTTGTACTGAAATCATGGAATAAAGTAGAAAACAATATATCTTCCCACTCAATTGTTCTCTCTGGGTAGTTTCTAAGTATTCTGAATACCAGGTCAGAATCTCTCTTATTTGCAAGTGAGTCCCTATTGTTTTACATTAGCAGAGAATTTGGCTCTCTCTTTCACACAGGGATGGGTGATATTAAATCTAACACCTAATATCACTCTTGGTTACATGGTGATAAATCTGAACTTACTCTACTCTTGAGCTTTGAGTACTGAGTGCAAATCCAACAGGCTTGTCCCACTTTTACAAGGAGATAATAGAAAATAAGCTGTGCTTTGGTGCATTAAGAACAGAAGAAAAATACCAAAAAATTACTAACTTTGGACATAAATTATTTGGATTATATAAATATAAGAAATTAAAATCTTCAGAGGCAAAGAGAGAAGAGTTAAGACATTCTGCCTGGAATTGCAATCTATTTGCTTTTCCCAGCAGAAGCTGCACTGGACCTGATATGCCAGCTGCTGTCTAATATATATCTCCTGCCTCCCCATATGCTTACATATCACTTTGCAGCCAGCCAGCAGCTTGAAAATGTCACAATGATAGCTTGCTTGGTGACACCCTGCACCCTCTGTGCTCATGACTGAATGCATAGGTCCCAAATCTACTTATATGCACAAAAAAGCAGAATAAAGAGGAATGGGCAGTGAGATTCTTGAGCAGTGCTACCACAGTGAGCTCTGGAGTGAGCCAATACAGATGGTTTCACCTGGCTGGGGTCTGCAGGGACTGAAAAGACATCACGATCCTGTTGTTGGATACTCTGCCCTTTACAGGCCATAGATTTTCACTGGCTGATTCACAGATTAATATCTTCAAGGCCACTCAGGCCAAAGAATGATATTGAACTAATAACTTATGTTTGACTCATAAATCTTCCAGGAAGGTGTCTGTAAGACTTCAAGAAATAGAAAAATCCACCCTTTTTCTCAGTGCTTTCTTCCAAATCTTGATTGCTAAAAAATTGGCTCTTTTTATCACTTGCATTGTTACAGTAATTGCACAATTGTTAACACTCATTAAAATTTACTCCACTAGATAGATTCAAAACCTCTTTCAGTACCTGATTTTTGCTTCTCATCGAGATCCTTGTAAGCAATAAACATATTGTTTCTTTCTGATAAGCTAAACAGAGGCGTTTCTGCAGCAAAGCCTTGGCCTTGTATGAATCATGAGTCCAATTACTTTAAGATATTTATCTTCCATGCTTTAAAGATGGAAGATAAAAGTAGAGACGTCTTCCATGCTGTTGTTTCTTGTTCTTCAAATGCAGGCAAGATCACAAAAGTTAGCTCAAGCAACCAGTTTCCAGAAGAGGTGAAGTCAGCCATGGGTTGTTCATCACAGAATTTTTTCAAAGAATTACAGCTGATGAGACATTTTTGTAGAAGTGTAAAGACACAGAGTTTCAAGGAATCACATGGCCTACCCAGGAGTTTCAGCCAGTATATGAAAGGAAGCTAAAGTCCCTGTACAGTCAACAGAGGAAAATTAAATTAAACCTAAAGGCAAGTTAATAAGCCTAAGAGGCTTACTGTGCTCTTCTTCAACAGGTCACCTTCATTTCTCCAAGGGGTGATCTGACCCTCTCACACTCACTGGGTTCCCACATGGACCTCCCAGCCTGGAAACAGCAGGGCTCAGGGAAACTGCAAATGTGAATCCAAGAAAACCTTGTATACCAAACAATCTGCCTTCACAATTATTAATGCACTATTTGAAACAGATGCCTGATAGTAGAAAAATCAACAAAGAATGAGCTCTAACCACAGCACTGTACCATGACCCCAGTGGAAGGTTAACTTCTTAGCAGAGAGTTATCCATATCTATCTCTGGCAAAGAGATCAGTTAAGAGTAAAGTGGACATGAGCTTAATTCTCATTGTATTTGTGTATATTTACAAGGAGACAGACCATATAATTTAAATTTTGATATAATTTTTATTGTGACATATTTTTTTTTTTACTTTATGTCAAACCAATGTGACTTCTAAATGGGGAAAAGCCCTTTATAACCTCAATATTGTAGGTATATTTCTCTTTATAGATAATATTTGCAGTTCAAGATGTTTTTAAATCTTTTTTTCCCCAGTGATCAAAAACCTCAGCATTTCCAGCCTTTTCTGGCAGTACATTTTAGATGATGTTTTGTTCTCTAAGGAATCCAAATAATAGGTCTCTGCCAGAAAATGGCAATTTTGCAATATCAGCTCACTGGCAGAGTACAGAGAATTGTTAGAAACACATAATCACAGAATCACAGAATGGTTGGGGTTGGAAGGGACCTCTGGAGATCATCCAGTCCAAGCTTCCTGCCAAGGCACGGTCACCTAGAGCAGATTACACAGGACCCCATCCAGGTGGGTTTTGAATGTCTCCAGAGAGGGAGGCTTCACACCCTCGGTGGGCAGCCCATCCCAGTGCTTTTCCACCTTCAATGTAAGGAAGTTTTTCCTCTTGTTGTGGTGGAACTTGCTTGCTTGTGTTTTAGTTCACGGTCATTGCTCATCATCCTGTCACTGGTCACCACTGAAAAGAGTCTGGCACCATCCTCTTGACGCCCAGTTTTGAGATATTTTTTTAATGCATTGATGAGATCCCCTCTCCTCTTCTCCAGACTAAACAGGCCCAGCTCCTGCAGCCTCTCCACACTGGAGCAGGGGAAGGGTGTGAGGAGCCCTCCCCCTGTGGAGGAAGGAGCAGCAGTGACACCATGGACTAACACCATTCCCTGTCCCCCTGTGCCATGGGTGGGGAAAAGGGAGGAAAAATCAGAAGTGAAGTTGTGCCCTGGGAAGAAGGGTGGTGTGGGTACAAGGTAGATTAAGATTTGGGTTTCTTTCTTATTATCATACTATATCCTAATATATATATTATCCTATCCTATCCTAATTTGATTGGCAAGAAATTATTTTTTTTTCCCTAAGTGGGGTCTGTTTTGCCCATGACAAAATGAGGGATGAGTGATCCCTCCTCGACCTTATCTTGATGGATAAACCTTCCATTATATTTTGTCTCCCTTCACCAGCTGAGGAGGGGAGGGCTGGATCAGGTTTGCTGGGCACCTGGAGTCCATCCAGGGCTAACCCCCCACAGCAGGACGTTTCAGAGGACATCTGAGAATTAGTTTTTTGAAGATAAAAAAAAGCAGAAGATTGTGGCAGGTGAAAATTCAAATGGTGGAATATTGATAGAGAGTTTTAATTAACACAGAGTGTTTATTCATGCTACATAGTGCATATAATCAATTACTCTTACTAAATGAGGATTTGATTGCCCACTATTCCAAAGCATACCAGCACTTCCACATCGTAAAGACAGGGACTCTGTCCATTTGTATTTGCTAAGAACAAGCAGAATGGCCTCTGGGAGGACCATGAAACAGTACCAGAATAGAAATAGCAAATTTAAATATTCATAGAAATGCTACAACTTCCTTTATGTCTGGTTCTCAGCAAAGAAGGGCATTGTTTTTTTCTTAGGAGAGAGAGAAAATTTTTGAATGTGATGTAGTCCTTTGCACCTAATTTTAGCCACAGAATGAATCACCTTCTGGAAACCTCTATCTCCTCCTTTGACTCCAGAGGGTATGCAGAAGACTAGTATAGATTATGTGACTAATATTTCAAACACAAAATTTACATAAAATTACACAAACCCCTTATCTTTAGAAAGTTTCTTCAATAGACTGCCTCATCGAAGAGTCTAATTAGGAAATTTAATTTGGGTGATGTTGTAGAGGAAGAGTCCATATATGAATATTTATAGAAAGCCTTTGGTAATCAGAAAAATCTTTCAGCATGCTTTCAACTTGTAACAAGACCTAATCATGTCATGCTTAAAATTAAGAGGAATCTTTGTGTTTTCTTAAATCTTGGTAGCCAAAGGAGTATTCTTCAGTGCTTCCCCAATAAGAGTTGGAGCTCCCAGAGACGAATCAGCAGTGTAGCACTGTGCTACACAGCATTACTCCAGCTCTTATTTCAGTGTTTGAAAAAAATTGAAAAGATACAGGGATCCTAAAGATTTTAGAATTAAGTTTTTCCTCAAAACTTCCATATATAAACCAATTCCGTTCCTGAACTCTCCCTGTAACATTTTTTCAGTCTGACTTCACAAGAGAGAATTCATATTTATCTACCTCATAGAGCAAAGATATGTTTAGGTTATTCAGATGTTTTCCCTCTAGTTATGTTTATTGTTCTGAATTATAACTTCCTGGGCAGCTCTTTGATTTAATAAGGAAGAAAACTACTTCCAAATAAAGCATTGTGTATTTCATAGTGAAGTACATATATTTATCCCAGTTGAGTTTGCTTGTAGCTCACTTCAAGAAAGGAATAATCTCTGTACATTCTCTTTCAGCATCTCACCTTTCCCTTGCAGTTTAATGCCTACCACGCCTAACAGGAACACGAGGACAATAAAAAGTAGATTTGTGTGAGTGTTGCCAAATTGACAGCTGATATCTTCAACCACGTTCATACATGTCATTTAAATAAGGTTCGAGGAAGTCCATGACATTGTATCCAGAGGGAAACATTTGGACTCTGCAATAAATGAAAACAAAACTCATTGTGCAGTTTTGCCAGCAAAAGCATTCATTGTGTGTCCCAGTGCCCGAGTCGCTGTGAGTGTGAGCTGTTGCAGTTGGGCTTGTTGCCATCCCAGCATGAGCAGTTTGAGATTTTTTAGCATTGTTTTGTTTGGTGCAGCTGTATATTCTCCTGCTGAACACCAAAAATCTTGAACTACTGCCAATCAGATACAGCTGAATTGCCTTTACTGCAGTAAGAAAAATTATCAGCATGCAATTTTTTATTAGAATAGACCATTCTAAATTTTTACTTCCATCAAAGCAGGCGGCTATATCCAATTTTGTATGAAAACTCACTCAGCACAAATAAAAGGAACAGCAGATTAGCTGGCTTTAAAACCATGTCCTGTTTTCAGCTGGACTCACTGGAGACTGGACCTCAAGGATAGCCGTGTCCAGGGCATTTAGTTGCACTTGGAAAAACCTTTCTCTCCCACACCCTATATAAAACCAATAAATCAGACTTCTTATGAGTGTCTTAGGAATCTTACTTCAGTGAGATTAATATTTTATTATTTGAAAGAACTACAACCACCCATTTAGCGGGGGTAAGCAGAAAACAAAAAATTATTAATTATTTCTACTGTAGCCGTAAGTTTACCCCAGGGCTCCCTGGATCCTATACCAATTGTGTTTTAGCAGTTGTTTAAATAAGATTT
>VYXF01003042.1:38920-117977 GCA_013397295.1 Polioptila caerulea
GTAATTGTGTAGAGGGGAAAAAAAAAAAAAAAAAAAAAAAAAAAAAAGGAATGTCTGAGACAAATCCTGAAAGAAAAGTTATGAACAAGCTGTTTTCTTTCTTAATTCTTTGTGTTTGGGTGTGCGCGTGTGTGAGGGAAGAGTTTAACAGGCTCTGCAAACTCTGGCTCCTGAAAAGCACCAAGTAAAGTTCGAAACGTTTCCGCCTAAACCCCAGCTCAGAAGAGTTTCATTTGAATGTTTTTCCCTCCCCCCTCCTTCAGGAATGAAGTTATAGAGCATTTTGAAAGCGTACTGACGCTTTTCTAAGATAGTAATGGTGCTGCCCAACTTGCATTTAAAAGTCTCAAGCTGTCTGTGTGTAACTTGAGACTCAAGCCACAAACTGACAGTCTATATTTAAAGCCACAATGTGTTTCTGCTCCTGGAAATTTAGAAACATGGGCTTAAGGACAAGCAAAACGGTTTTTCAGCAAGAGAGGGTACAGGAGGGCAAGTCCTCTGTTTGCATAACTCTGCATATTTCAGTCAATTTTAAAAGAGAGAATTTGGCCCGAACAGTCAAGTGAGCACAGAAGCTCAGCTGCAGTATGCTAGTGTTCATTTTGGGACAGTATTAAAAAGAAAGGTGATGGAAAGGGAGTGGATTATGGTTTGATAAGCTGTGAAAAACTTTTTTTTTTTTTCCTCTTATGACTTTAGCGTGATCTTTCTTATTTTAATTCAAGAAAGTGTGTTTATTTTATTTTTAATAAATAAACTCCCTATAGCAGAATTGTTTATCATGCCATGGTATCAGTAATGAAGGCAGAAAGTACAGACAGCACTGCTGGGAGCAGCCTGCAATTCAGGGTTTGATCCAGATATTGCTAGAAAGATATTTTTCTGTATAGCTGTAGACACTAACAATGTTTCCCAAGCTTTGAATGAGGCAGGCTGATCGAGCGAAAAAAACATAGCAAGCAGAATCTCTGGAATCCCAACCAGCAATTTCTAGTTAGCCTTTAGTCCTTTTCACAGATTGTAACAAGAAAGATAAGATATTACCTTTATATTTTATTCTACTTCATTCTGCAGTTTAGAATATTATAGCTTGTTTTCTATTGTGACTTGTTTTCTGTTATAGCCAGGAAAGGTACAGGCAGGCTAATTCAGCATTCTGAGAGCTTGGGTTTGGCAAAACTTGAGTAAATTACTGCTATTGGTGCTCTCCAAGCATGTCCAGGAGGGTGGTCATGACTCCCTGAGGTTCTTCTTGTGTATTGTGAAATATCAACAAGGGTCCAGACCCAATCTTGTATATTTAGTGACGGGCTTGGCCAAGTGACACATCCAGGAGCAGCTCTACAGTCCTGAATACATCACAAACAACTCTGGCAGACCCAGGTTGTCAGAACCCACAGAAGGCCCTGTGGGGAAACTGGGTGAGGAGTTAGTGCCCCATGGGGCCTTCTGTCTGCTCATAATGCTCAGATGCATCAAGTTCTCTTGGTTTGTATTCCAAAATGTGGACAGGAATTCTCAGCTTGAACTATTTTAAGATCATATAATTCTCTCCATGAAAATAAATTGCTTACAACCCAGCTAGAAGTATCCTGGCTGAAAAATAGTCACAATATATTGCTTTTGGTTGTGGTTTTTTTGGTTCTGCTTTGGTCCATTGACATTCTTTTTTTTTTTTTTTTAAATGATGGACCAAATTTATAGATTAGGAATAAAAATTAGAGGGAAGCCTAATAATAGCATATTTCTGTATAATGCAGCCTCGGTGCATTGATAATGGTTGAGGTTTTGAGGGAAGGTCTTTGGGAAAAGGGTCTTATTTCCTTGTACAATTCCTTCTATTTTTGAAGAAACAAGACAAAAAACAATTAAAAGTTCAGTGTATTGACAGGCACTACGCAGCATGGACCGCAGATGTTTGCCAGAGAGGCAGAATAATTGGGAAAATAAATTTGAATATCTTTGAGATGGGAATGAAAATGCATTAAAAAATCATCAAAAACTTTTGACTATACTGAACATATTAATTTTTTGCTGAATACCTGCAGGTGAGACACAGAGCAGCTACCAACTGATGTAAACTGAACAGTATTAAGTTATCTAATTGCTCATGTACTTTGCTTATCTCCTTGTATTCACCCACGGCTGATAAGGAATTTTTATTCATTCTATAAATGCAGTAGGATCCTGTCAATCCAGGGGGGAGCATGCACTGTTTCAAATTTTAAATATCCAGCTCTGTGAATGCTGTAAATGTATTCTGCCTCAGTGTGGGGATTCCCCACCATCTCACCGTGGGCACTTCCCATGCCCAGCTCAGGTATCCACCAGATATCTGAGTGAGCTCTCTGTACACATATCAGAGGTGAGGGACACAGTAACTCAGTGGTGCATTTCCTGCTCAGATGCACAAGCAGTAGCTGCCTGACTTAAGTATGAAACCTGAGGAACTCCACAGGTTTGTCAATCTCAGTTCAGCTGGCAGCTTTTACCCTCTTCCTTCTAGACTGCAGTGACCCTATTTTGAGGCAGTGGGACAGCTCAAATGAGGTGAAGGATTACACAATAAACGTCACCAAGTCAAAGGTTCAACCTGGGAAGTCAGTGATCCATGCAAAGCCATCTTTATGGGTCAAAGGTTTTCACCCCTTTGGAGAAGGTGCTCTGAAATTTACAGGATTTCATCAGTACCTGGCAGGCTGGGAATGTTTATCTGGGGTCTCTTATACTCCAAATGCCAGCTGTTAAAGGAGTTAGTGGTTAAGGAGAGCAGTTGGTGGAGGCTTCTCTTCCTCATCATCCATCAATAGATAAGGTCCCCTACCTGGGGGGTTAGGGAAGCAGTGTGATGTGTGCAACACAGAATTGGCCCAAAAGGAAACCAAGAAGCAAGGCTGGTCCTCAGGCCATGCCCCAGCTGCAGAGTGAGGAAGAGGGTGAGGAAGAGGCTGAAGCAAAGCCAGCCTTTTTGAGCTGTATGCACTCCCTCTGCATTGCCAGCTGTCCTCCAGGAGTAACCCAGGCACTGCCCTGCTCATGGAGGCAGAGTCTGGTGCTGCCTCTGTTTTACAAGCAGGAGGTCTTGGCTCCATCAGCCCAATCTTCTCCACCTGCCCCAGTGATAGAGTTTCTGGCAAAATGAGTCAGGCATGTGTGGGCTGTCCCCTCAGAGAGTCTGAGGCCTCGCAAAGGTGGCCTCAGATAAAGGCAGAATGACTTCTGGCTGTGAATGGGGAGTGTGGTTCTGAGAACAGCCTTGCCACATATTTAACTCATAATGAGATATATTTTGGGGCTGCAAACTGGTTCTTTTGTATGTTCCTGGAGCAATACCACTTGCTTTTCATACAGGGCCTGTGAAAAGCCTCGAATACACCCTTCAGGTTTTTAATCATGTTATTCACACCTTGGCAATATGTGTGATTTCATTGCCCTTAATCAACAGAAGTGCTTGCTTGTGACAGTAAGTGATAAACAAAAACAGAGGCTATCGATTATAAAAATCTAGTCTTCACAGGTAAACCTGTGAGCATTTATACACAAGGAAACCTACGGATTGTAACCTCCTCTCATTTTTAGCACAGAAATCTCAAAACATATCCTACAAGCATTTATGTAAATTGAATATCTCTGCTTGTATGTTTGCTTCCCACCACTGTGCATATGAATTGGAAAATTTGGCTTTATACCCCAGGGCTCTCCTGACACCCTCATTGTCTGACATATTTATGTGAAAGTCTGGGAATTGAAAGGCTCAGAATGCACCTGAAATTTCAGTAATTAACAGCAGAAATGTTGGCAAACTGCTGAGCTGGAGAGAATAGGGAGGACGTCAACCCAAATAGGAGTCTGCTGTTTTAAAATACACAACTTTCAGCATTGTTGGGCATCATTAAAAAAAAAAATTACACAGTAGATGTTAAAGATTCAGGTAATGGCTAGATGTGTGCTTAAGCCTGTTAATATTACAGAATTATGCAGTGTCTGCATCTCATTGCTGATACTGCTACACCTTTCTTTGTAGGCTCTTGTGTAATATACCCTGTATCCATCACTGTTCAAATGACTGAGCCCAATCAGCAGAGTCTTTTGTAAAAGAGGCTTTCAGGACTGCATTCTCTAATGAAAGTCTGTTTGTGTGTGTGCTCTGTGCACTGCCTGCCTCTATTGTTGGGGGGGGATTAGTATTCCTATAGCGTAAAGAAATTCAAGCCAACAGAGGGATCTGATTGTGCTAGGTGCTGTACAGTCACCTCTTCTTCAAAAGGCTGGTAAAGAGGAGAGATTACAGGTGGGAGAGAAATGACTGCTCTCCATAGACACTGCTGGCGAGGCAGCTTTTAGCTGGGAAAAGCTGGGGAGGTAGGAGTTGGTTTGATTCCAGTAGATTCACTGAAGCAACAGCTCTTTGCGTCCCACTCCCTAATTTTGTAACGCATGTTCAGGATAAAACATAGCTCAGAACTTATTTAGCAACTGGCCTGCTTGTTTCCCACAGAAAGATCAGAAAACTTTTGAAAACAGCATTTGGCATAAGTAGGAACTTTGTTTACAAATTTTTGCTTCACGTACAAGTTGTGGTAGAGAATGCATGAAAAGCCCAGATGCCACAGTGACTAAAATATAGCAACACCTTAGGTGGGCAAGTATTTGGACAGCAGACAATTGTGTTTTATTTACTTAATTTTCTAAGTCAGATGAATTTGACAGCATTAGCCCAGTAATGAGTAGATGAAAAATTCACCAGCTGCTACACATTCTGAAAAACTACTTGGAGAATGGAGAAAAGTAGCACTTTGAGAAATCAGGCTTTGTTTGCCAACAATTTATGAACACAAATGGAGGAAAGGTTTCTCTTCTCTGGATAATTTATTGGTAACTGATAACTCCACTGCATCAAGTACCAGCACTGCAATCCTATTACAGACATGCAGTTCATAATTTGAGGCTGAAATAAGACCTGTGGTCCTGCGTTTCTCAAAGACTCAGCACAATCTAATGCACACCAGATTCCTATCTCTGCTATGTTAGCATGGAAATCAAATGCACTGCCTGTGCTATACTGCTCCCTTATTGCAGATGTACCTTGCACATGTATTCTCACCAATGAGACAGCTGGCTAAGTGATTTTCCTTTTAATTAATCATCTCATATGCAAAGGAGGCCAGTTTCCCATATCTTCTTCTCTTCTGACATATGTTTCACCACAGGGTTCTTCCTGATGAAGCAGAAAACTTCGCTTAAAATCTCAATGGGTTAAACTTGTTCTGCTGCATTGGAGTTTTAAAGTGATTTTTCTTTCCTTTCCTCTGCCTCTCTTTTTCATCTTAAGAGGGAAAAATATTCAGTTATTTCATGAGGGTCTCTACCTCTTTTTTCTCCAGATAAGCCCTGAAACAGAGTTAAGCTTTTTATCAGTAAGTTGCAGGGGGGCTTTGGAACACACCCTGAGACAGTTCTTTGTTATTGTGAGTGATAAATGCCTATTTTACTGGGGACTACATGTTTAAAATATCTAGTTTTATGAGGCAGTCAACACGGTACAGGACATGTGTGACAAGGTCACAGCTGTGGAGAGTCAGACCTCAATCCTTACATATGTGTAGGTGTTTACAGCTGTGAGCAGAGATTCTTTTAGTAACACCAAACCTAGAAAATGAGTTTGAATTCTGTCTATTCACACATATATACCCACCCAGAGTGTGTGTATATACAATAGACCCTATATCTGTATGCATACATATGTATAAGACATATGTATTTATACCCACCACCCTTTCCACTACTTATTATATTATATTCCTCTTCTAGCTCATCTGTGCTGGGAGAATTTAGTAGAAACATCTTTAGAACAGTTTTCTGGAAACGCTGATCATATTAGTATATCCATATCAAAATTAAAGTTATTCTTTAAAAAAATCTACCTTCCTTTGGAAATGAAGTACGTATTCAAGAATCAATTCAATCATGTTACATAATTCTCTGTCTCCCTCAAACAGTTGAGAAGATTGATTTATACTGGAAGAGATTTTACACAACTGTTATTCCAGTTTAACTTCTTTGTTGGTAGGCAAATTTTTCTGTTGTTCATCTCATTTTCTTTGAAAAGTGGTCTTACTAAGACAAAAGAAAGATGCTTCTTGTCTGCTAATTGGATGTTTCAAACATTTCAGTCACTTAAGAAGGGATGAAAAAGTAGGTCTTCATGGCTGACTTTAGATAAACCAAATAATTTTTAGGTGAGACAAATAGACCAAAAATCACTTATACACAAGTGATTAAAGAGTTACATGTATGAATAAGTAGAGAGAAAAATTATTTCTAGTGGATTGTGAAGATTTATCATAAAAATGTAGTCATCCAAGAGTTCAGGAAACTTGTGTACATTTTCAAAAATTCTGATGTTTAAAATGACAAGCTTGATTTTTATGTTTTATTTCTGTCTTCTAGAATATATTGTTGAATCCTACTTTCAAGATTTTATTAGCAAATATTAGGGCTAGAATTTTACCAATTTATTATGAAAACGTCTAGTCTTTTATTTCCTGAAACTTTACAACCAGCACTCATGAGCTAGCTGAGGTTGCTCTTCTATCAATGGTTCATGCAAGTGTAATGAGAACAGTCCCAGTGCCATCCAACAAAGCAAGCAGGAAATTAAATCCTTGATGCATTTGTGGCCTCTCTCACACCTGTTCTCTCATGTTGTCTAGTTCAGATATCCTCTGCATCTCCTAATCCTACCTGTCTGTCCCTTTCTTAGCCCACAAGTAAATGGTCATATCTCATGTGTTCATACAAGAGACACACAGGTCCCAGCTGTTAAATCCCATTCCCCCCCTTCTCTCAAGGAGCTTCCACAGTGCTGCCAGTGGGAAGGAAGCAAAGAACAGGACAGGAAGACATAGATCTTTCCCTGTCACCATCTGGGCTGAGGCTTTCCTTCCTTTGGGAGTTGCCCTCTCTTCCACTCTCCCTCTTCTCTATTGATTTCTCTTTGCTCCGTCATCTTCACAGCTTGCTGTGAAACAACACCTCCCCTCTCCAGATCTTTCCTGTCATCACATAGCAATTTTTATTTACAACTGGGACATGCTTTTTACATTCTGAATTGCATGATTAGGAGAGATGATTATTGTCTGTCTCTCTTAAATTTCCATAATTACATCAATGGCCTTTGATTTTTGAACTCTATTGCATAAAAATACAGTTTTCCTCATGCTGAACTCAGGAACTTTTTTAGTGTAAAAAAGCTATGCTACCAGTTACTAATGGCAATTAAACCCTTGGTGGAAAGAGGAGCTATACACAGAATTGGGTTGCATCTCTCTCTATAGAAAACCCTTCATCAAGTGTTGAGTACACCAGGAAACAAATCTGCAGTTGGGAACCAAGTTCCAGCTTCCTCTTTGCTTTGGGAAAAAAGGGGGTTTTCACTCTTTTGCAAAATCACTCAGTGTGCTCTGAACACTGTTACTTTTCCTGTTACTCAACATATCCCTGCTCCGGTCAGGAAGAGGAGTGGAGTGATCAAGTTCTGCTAACATCACCAAAGCCAAGAAGAAGAGCCCCAGCTCAGGGAGAAGAAGGCCAGGTTGGCTGGGACTTTGAGCAACATGGTACAGTGGAAGATGTCCTGACAGAGGGGTGTGGTTGGAAACGGGTGGTCTTTAAGGCCCCTTCCAACCCAATCTAACCCATTCCATGATTTTACGATTCAAAGGGTGCTTGGTAAGTCTTTCAAGTGAAGGCTGTGTCCACCTAATATGAAGAAATGAATTTTTTGAAACCTTGTTGGTTGCCTTTGGTACTTTATCATCTCCCACTAAGAGCTGTCTACTCATCATACCTACAGCTCAAGCAATAGGTAGTGACTGGACCCATGAACATCCTTAAAAAAGTGAAAAATACACTTCTATCTTACCTTTTCTATAACTGAATGGATATGGTTCTTCAAAATACCTCTTCCCAAGTTAACCATCCCACACTCTGATCCAAGAACACAGATCTGATTTGTACTTGCTGTACAGGGGACAATTTGAAATTACTACAAATCCAAGCCATTACTACAAGGGTAGTGGCACATGGTGGCTTGACATGGTGAGAGATGGAAAAGATGGTGCTGTACAGCCCCCAAAAGAAGCTGGTTTTTTCATACCCTTGGTTACCTGAGTCTTTCCTCTGTTTCCAGCTCTCCTTTAAATGTCTCCTTCCTACTCATGATTAATAGCAAGCTTTCCGCTCACATCCTTCCCACTTCCTCTGACAAAATACAGTCTTCTTCACTGCAAAAGTGTATCCTTTTTTCTTTGTTTAGTCTGTAAATTTCTCAGGACAGAATGATCTCTCCCTCCATCTCCTTTCTAAATAAGAATCACCAAATAATTATTTGACACCTAGGTGTTTATGTGGCGCTGACCACATCTGTCTTCCCAAGTTACCTCATCAAGTTGCTGATACTGGATAGAGATTTCAACCTCCTGAAGCATGAAGATAAAATGCAAAAAACAACCCTAGGTATGACATCAGCTGGTAATGCATATCAAGCTGGAAGGACTTTATGGGTTTCTCCTTGAAAATATTTTCCCCCTAAACACATTTATTTGTATTCTCTGAGATAGTCTCTAGACTGTGGAGATCAAAGAGAGCTGGAAATCCAGCAGGGTTTTTAAGTGCATTAAATGTACTGTGTTTCAAAGCCACATGCCTGAACACTTAAGCACCATGGAAGAAATGAAGTAGCAGGTGGTAATACATGTAAACATGATTGCTCTAATCTTAAAACTTTTCAATTTGTCAAAGCCTAGCTGTGTGACAAAGAGCCAAAATTAAGGATGCTGTGTGCACATGCAGACACACACGAGAGATAAAACCCAAGGACATCAGCCAGTTTTGGGTTTTCCCTTTCAGCCACATTTCTGAGCTTGTAAGTCATTCACAGTAACAAGGATGTGTATTTACCAGACTTACATGGAACCTGGTATATCTAAGCATGGAGTGCTTCTTGGGAGATTTGAGTACAGAAATGTAATTCCCGGCTGCACTTCTTTTTTGTGGAGGTAAAGAATATGAAATGCCATCCGCCATAGAACAGTGGTGTATTGTAAATGTCTGCATATTGTGGCTATATATAGAGACACAGTCTATAATGTTCCTCACTTAGCAACTGAGACATTATAGAAATATTTTCAGGTGCTTTCACAGAGCTAAAGCGAGACAAAATGAGTTGATTTTTCTTTTTGTTACTCCTAAGGAGATGAGAAAGTATTAACAAGCAGCGTCCACCAGATCTAACCCCTTTCCTACCATAAGTTTTGGTGCATATGTTCTGTACAGCTCTAACTGTAAGTAGAAAACTTCATCACCTGAGATCATCTGAGGTCCTGGCCTTTAAACAGTCAACTATTTCTGTGTCCTTCCCATTTCTGCAGAGTTTCTTGGGAAACACCTTACTTATTGCAAGCTGCCATTGCGGTGCTGAAATCAGTGTTGCTGAGATACTTGTACCCTGGAAATTAAGATTGCTCAGATTGATTTTATTGGACTTTGTATCAGACTTCGCTGATTTCAGATTACATTTTTAATACTACTCTGCTTCAAATGCCTTGGTTTACCTCACAGCAGCCTCATCTACTATCACCACAGATATTAATGAAGGCAAAGTATTTATCAATGATAACTAGAACTCTTGTAGGAAACACTATTGAAGACTGGGGATGGTGGGGAGCAAATAAAGATAAACTGATCCTGTATGCTACCAAAGAAAACTTCCTGCTGATTCAAGGTTCTTGCACATTAAGAAAAGATGTCTATGGTTCCTGAGCTCATTCCCCTGTGGATTAATGATCCATAAGGGACTCTTTGTACCAGGGAGGAGTAAATCAACCCTCCTGATTTTGGCAGGCAGGAACATAACTGGGGAGACAAATGCTTTTACATTTCTCTGAACTTTGCTGTTGCTCCAGGGTAAAAGATTTCCCCTTCTGGAATCCATTAAAATCTGTGAATCTCAGACAAAGACTCTTCCTGCTCCTACGTTCTGTGTGAGATGCTTAATCTCTGCATCCTGAGGACATAACCATTTGTGAGCTGGAAACAGAGCATGAGCTGAGCCCTTCTGCTCTTGAGGTACTCCTCTGGCTTCCTTTGCTTGCAATGAATGAAACCTTTCATTTTGACAGCCTCTGACTTGTGTGAGGAGGTTCATGACTGACTGGAGCAACAATAGGTTGGCAGAGATGTATGAAACACTTTAAAATGTGACATTGCTAAATAAATAAATATCAGCTTTAAAAATGGGGAGCAAGAGAGATGGGGTACAGCTGTATGACACTGTTTTTAAGAAAAAAAATGCAGCCTGGGCTTTTCTTCCCTATTCCTCTCCACAATTCCACAAAAGGAATTGCATTTCCTTTAAGGAAAAGGTCATGCCTTCTTTCCCAGGCTTCTACAAGCCTTCCCCAGACAGGAAGCATATCCTGTGTCCTGTTTTCTCCAGACTCCAGTAGCAGAGTGTAACTTCCACGCTGCTGCTCCCACTGTGCTGTTTTTAAGTGACCTGAGTATGAAATCTCTGGGTGAATTTCGCCCCCTCTCAATCGTGGTGCAGCCCCAGGGCCTTGCAGAGCTGGCAGCTGCTGAAGATG
The DNA here is from genome assembly GCA_013397295.1 of Polioptila caerulea. Lineage (NCBI taxonomy): Eukaryota > Metazoa > Chordata > Aves > Passeriformes > Certhiidae > Polioptila > Polioptila caerulea. The sequence continues at coordinate 49,570 of VYXF01003042.1, forward strand.
GCCAGAGGGAGAAATACAAGCTCCTCCCATTGGAGGTATGGATGGCTGTTTTTGTCAGATATGAGACTGCAGCAGTCACTGGGCGGGGAGATGTGGGAGAGGGAAAAGTGGCACATGTTCTGTAATTGAAGATTGTGTCTGTGATTTATTCCAGAAGAGAGGGGTATATTTTCCTAATTGAATGAGAAAAAGAGACTTGGAAACTGTAACAGGTAGCACATGCCATTTTCCACCCAAGTGATTTCCTTCACAGCTCACACCTGAGAGGAAGCTGGGGATCAACCCTCCCCAGTCATGCCCCACTGCCTGCAGCACAGAGCAAGGTCCACGACTTGGGGGTGGCTGAGGGAAGTTTGCCAGGGAAATGCAGATAAATGTTGGTGTTCAACTTTGTAATTGATTTTTTCTTCCACTACTTGGCACCTTAGGACACCAGCTTGCTGTCTGTGGACATGAGCATTCATATCCCTTAGAGGATAATTTCCTCCCACTCCCCCCTCCACTGAAAATACCCTTGGTGAGAGGAGATGTAGCAAGAAATGCAAACTCTGTCCCTTAACAGACACAAAGCCATGGCATGCCAGCTGTGGCCGAGGCTCATACGTCTCTCCAGACTCCCAGGGCCACATACATTTGTCTTTTCCATTCCCCAACCTTGCTGGGGTATTTTCAATCCATCTTCTAGCTAATGGGATTTGGTATCAATTTTCCCTGTCCTTTGTTTCACAGCCATTGCACAATGAAGTGATGCTGTACCATTACCAGAGCTGCCTGTGTGTCTCCCTTAGCCCTCACCAGCTGTTAGGTTACACCAGCATTGAGGAAAAGAGACTTCCTTTCCCAGGGACAATGCCACCTCTTCCCATCTGCTACAGAATCCATGACAAGTGATGGCCAATGTGGGTTTGATCCTGATGGTGCTGTGTTTTCTTGGCTAACCAGGATTTAAAAGCTTTTCCATCTCAGCCCATGGAAGTGCTGCACTGAGCACGGAGCTGATGGGCCGCCTTACCCACTAGAGCCAGTAGCAGATGCTTAATGGAGAGTTAAAGCTCAGGCCAACCATCAAGGGAGCTGAGGAATGGGAAAGTTTTGAGCCAGAATTAGTAATTCAGTGTTTAAATGGTTGCCTTGGGATATAAAAGCTTTTGCATTTACCAGAGTTTCACATATGAAATACTTTAACCTCCTGCTCACATCTAGACTCGGCGCTTGGCCGGACTGAGCCTTGTCTGCTGCTCTTCTAGAACGAGGTCTTTCAACTTGCAGCTAGAAAAATTCAGCCTTTGAAGTTCAGCATTACTGAATGCACAGCTGGTGGCAGGGAACACGGAACTCCTCTGTCCAGTTCTCCCAGGTAATTCCAGTGCCTCCAGGACCATGTGACCATGAGTTTATCATTTTGTCCCCTCCATCTGTGCAGCAGCTGCACACCCCAGCAATGATATAGGCTTTTGTCTGAAGCCAGCTGTGCAACCCAGCACAGCCCAAAGGTGCTGGTAAGCTTAGCCCCTGTCTTGGAATGCAGCCAGGGTAAGGAACATCTCTGCCACCCCTCTTCCCTCCGCACTAAGTGGACCCTACTTCTCAGGCTAAAATATCCAGTGCAAGGTCCTAAAGAGTTAAAGTCAGACTGTGTATGACCCTTCTTTATAAAGCATGTGCATCTCCTAGGGAGCACTTCTTGCTGACTGTCTCCTAAAGGGACTCTCAAGAGCAAAGAATCTACAACAACAATCCTTAGAGCTCCTGCCTGTGTGTTTAACACTTGTGGCTGTAGCAGGGGGACAGGGAAAGACTACTATGTTTCATGAAAGGAGCCTAGTGGATTTAGAAAGACAGACATTCAGGTCTTGTGGAAGAAGGAATTAAATTAAACAGAGAGGCCCTGTAAAGCTGGAGCCAGTGGCCTGTTTTATCCACTTCTTTAAGTTTTCTATTTTGCCTATACAGATAGAACAAAAAAAATGCAAAAAGGAAGTGGGCCTTGCTCCTCTCTTGTAACAGATACATATTTGTGTCCAAGCCTTGCTGTGGCATGAAGTACAGCATAGCTCCCTCTGAAATAAACTGCAGCTCACACATATCTCAGGGTGGAACTTGGCTCTTAAACAAAATTTAATGGGAGTCTGCTCTGGCTGAACTCTACTTATGACTTCATATTTTCCAGGGCTGTGTTACTGCTGTTGGCTTGTTCATTTTTCTTTTTTTTTTTTTCCTTTTTTTTTTTCTTTTTTTATTCTCTTTACACTAATAGGTGTTTCAGTGGGATAACTTGACCTTATGAGACTGTTCCAAAGCATATTTCTCTGGAGGCAGTGGTAAATAGTTTTGATATATTATGAAAATTCTTTGAGAAATTTGCAGGCTGTCTCATGACTGCTTGAGAAGGCAGACTTTTGTAACCTATTAGGCAGCATCAACTGGTGAACTAAACTGAGAAGTTGGAAAGCAGAGAAGGTGGATAGATTATGTTTCTGGCTTGATTCTATCATGTTTCTCATAAAGTGGAATTTTCAAAACTTTCACGATTGGCCCAGCTGTGCAGCTGGGATGTGTGAGAGAACCGATTTCAAAGGAAGCAGAAGCAGTTTAGGAGTGAGAGCTCTCTCAAATCCCACCTTGTATGTGAACCACTTGGTGTTTCACGTTGTGTGTTCAGAAAGTGCCCTGCTTTGAGCCAGCAGGGCCAGCAGTGGCTGCTGCGCCAGCTTGGCCACAGATCCCCATCGCAGCCCCCCTGAGGGATGGCACAGGGTAACAGCTCTGCCCTGGGGTTCCAACTTGACAGCTGAGAGAGGGACCCAACTTCTTAGTGCATTCCAATATAATTTTACATAGGAAATACCAAGCCCAACTTTTTCCATGGCCTTCTAGAGCTGCTGTAGTGCAAAGGAGTCACTGGACTCAGAAAGTCTGGAGTTCTCTGCTCTGCTCAGAGGCTTCTAGAAAAGTAGTTTCTGGTTTTAACCAGCTGCTTTTCCCTTTATGCTTTTCTTTTGGGGAATTTGTTTTTCCTGCTTGTAGATTTATGATGTATGTCAACCACTCAGAAGATCATTCCTGCTTTTTGCCCTCTCTGTCTGCACCTAGCAAACCTCTCCCTGTTAACGGATCAAGTGGCAGTCAGACTACAGATTGACTTGGATAAATTTGGCAATAAGTCAATAGCCCTCTAAGTAAACAGTAAATATGAGTAAATAAATAAATATTTAATGGGGGAAGGGGCTTCCTTTTGGTGAGCTGGTTTTCTGCTTGGAAAGAAAATGTTAAGGAACAAGATGCCCTTTGCTGTAGGAATGGAGCAGCCTGCTCAAATCACAACAATTCACTGTCAGCTTTCCTGCATGGATATTTCATACACTTAGGAGCAGCCCAAAGGCTTTACAGTAAGTGAAAAATATGTTGATCAGAGAAGTACCATAGCAAGCATTTGTTGCTATTGAAAACTACTAGACCATATTTCTTTGCTTAATGACACACATTAATCCTCCATTGAAATTTCCAGGGCTGTCCAAGCTGAATCTGGCTTTAAAGGTTTAAAATACAGTCCAAACTATAAAAATGTCGCATTCTGACCAAAAAAAGGAGCTGGAAAAAAGCTCAGCAATGTTCCTTTGTTTTTCCCTTTGCTGTTTAAACTACTAAGGGTGTCACCTACAAGCTTTGAAATGGTTTCAAAAACATGGCATTTTTTAAATTGGTGACCAGAATATGAATATTATCCAAGTACCCACTGCTACTTCTGTTTTCAGTCCATTTTCCTAATGAAATGAGTCTTATGTGTTCCTGCTGTCTATCTGTCTGCCTAATCATCTGTTCATCCATCTGCCAGTTCTCATCAAGAACTTCTGGGTCCACTGACCAGTCTCAACCAGATTTGAATGAGAAACAAGAGCCTCAGAAATTATTATAGTTTTCCAGGTTGCATGAAAGTCAACACTGTCTACAGAGAGCCGTTCAAGTGAACAGTAACACAAAAAGGACTCCTTATTAGGAGATTAAACTGAATGAAGTTATTTTCTACTTAAAAATGTAGCAGAATCAAGTTTTGGCATGATTAGTTTCCTTCCATAAACATGACTTCAACTTAATGGGCAAAACACATGGGTAAGACCCCATTTAAACACCTACAGGAGGTATCAAGCCCTTCTGACCAGGGCATGTTGAAAGCTCTGCAAAAAAATATGTCACACTCCCTCATAGCATGGTTAAACCCTCAGAACAAGCTTTGGAAAGGAATGGTTAAGCAGTGTTAACAATAATGTTTGAGATTTATTTTCCCTAATTGTAGACTCTAGAATTCTAAGCTTCTTTAAGCTATTATAAGTTTGCTTATTGGTTGATGGGAAGGAAATTCCCACATCATACTCCAGGATTCACCACACTGTGCGGAGGCTGAATGGATCTTGCAAGGCATGTCAGAACAGAACAGAACAGAACAGAACAGAACAGAACAGAACAGAACAGAACAGAACAGAACAGAACAGAACAGAACAGAACAGAACAGAACAGAATAGAGTAGCTCCAGCTGGAAGAGACACACAGCTATCATCTCGGCCAACTGCCTATTAGTGTCCTCCTGCAGCACCTGTGGAGACAGCTGAGCTCACACAGATTCCTTTCCAGCAGTCAGACATCTCATCAGGCTGGTTATTAGCCTCCCACCTACATGGTCCTTGACATTCGTGTTGCACCAGGAGAGGGGAACATTAGCAATAAACTGTTAATGAATTTCACAGCAATATAAGTCTGTGCAGAAAAGCATTCAGTATATGGCTTCAGTGCAGGTCTTTTCATGGTTAGCTCTGTTAATATGTTCAATATGCTGTTTTTCAAATAATGCCAGACAGTTGTCCAAGAATAATACACAAATGATCCTCTTTCCTTTTTTCCCAACAATTATTGTGCAATCTGTCTAGAATTGCTCAGATGAATGATAGAGGGTGAAGAACTTTTGCTAAAATTCCTCAACTCTGTTCAGACACCTTGAACTCATAGGTAAATTCTTTTCAGATAATAATGTGGCCTTTGTCTTTAGAGCAAAAACGCAAAAGAGATCTGCATATTCACTGAAGAAACCTTGGGAAATAAGAAATGTTGTTGCCCTGAGCTACGATTTGCCTTGCAAGTTTCTAAGGTGTTTCAATATGTTTTATTTTCTTTGTTTAATATGCTCAATATTCAAAGCATTTGGAAGATTGTTTCCACTACAGATATCTCCATTAATAATATTAATCTCATCTGTGCTCCAGGAAAGATCTCTGTGTCCCTGAAGAGCATATGCTAAACATCCTGACATTTCCACTTGCAACGCACAGCAGACAGTGCCTTAGGCAAGCAATGGTGTATGAGCTGGATGGAGCTGAATACAATTCATATCAAATAAGCCAGGGCACAGAGCACAGAGAATTCCCATTTCCAAGAATTATCACCTGTTGGACTGCTTTGCTACAAAATATTGACGGTGAGAATGAGCATAAATGAAGAAACCTACCCATGTTGGGAAAATTATTATACTTTTCTAAGAATAGGAGCCTGGTGCTACGTCCTTTGAACTCTTACAATATTATCAGGCTTTCTCCAGTTTCCAGGTGGTTTCTGGGTGACAATATGTGTAGTTTGATCATATAATCTCTAATTTAAGCACAAGGTCAAGCTTTTTCATCTCAATGAGAAATAGACATTAATCAGCCTCAATAGAATAATGGCCGTATTTCTATCTCAGCATGCCTGTGTTCATTAAAATTAGTTTCTGCCAGTAACAGAGTCAGTGAAATACTCTTGCTTTTGGATCTATGTCTCTGCCCCTTAAATGCCACCCCCAGTATACAGAGGCTCCCTCCCTCAGCAGCTCCCTCTGGATCCATGTTCCTGGTGGCTGGAAAATTCGCGGTTACCCAACAACTGTCTGCTGTTAAACAGAATCCTTGCTGCCTTTCTTTTAGTGCTGGGCTACTCTGGTCTCCCTTTTCTCTCCAGTCTCCAGTTTTCATGAAAATTGAAGCAGTCCTTATCTTTGCCTGTTTTTCCTTTAAAAACAGTTGGAGTTGAATAATGGAGTCAAAATTTGTGAAGGATAAAAGGACAGTCAGGCAGATAGCAGGAACAGAGAAAAACAGTGAAAAAAGGCTGTTGAATGTATTTGATGAAAATGTTTCAAGTTCTAACAAGTAATTCTGACTGTCTTAGTTAAGGGGACAAATTTTAACTAATGTTTGTCTCAGTGCCAAATCCATAAATGCCTAATGCCATGTCCATAAAAGAGGGTATGTTTCAAACGTAAACCAAAACCTAATCTTTAGAAGTTATTTTGGTCTTAAAATCAAGCACAACAAAATTAAGAAACAGAGATCACCTTATCCTCTTATGACATGATCAAAAGGCTTGAGAGTCAGGTCTGAGGCTGGTAGACCTGTTAGGTACAAATTAAAAGCTTGTCTTGGTAAATAATTACAAGCAGTTTAGCAGTTAAGTTGTCTTACTGCTTCATGTAACTACTTACACAAGGGATTGGGAAGGAATAATCACCTACTCCAAGGTCTCTTGGCCTCTGACTTTTCGCTAAATTGTTCTGACTCAAATTTTTATGCTTATGTTTTTAACATGAAAAGTTTAGATCAGTGTGGTATGCTGTTTTCATTTACCTTTTCTTAAGAATTATAAGATAAATATCATTTACAGGTAGTGAGGTGGGCTTTCGCTATGTCCATGGTCAGCTGCTTTGGTTACCTATGGTCATCTGCAACATTTGCAATGATTAATCAGTTAAGCCAGCCAGGTCTATTCAGTTTTGACCTCAGTGAAGGAGCAAATGGCTGGTTTGTTCCCCTTTTGATTCAATGAAAAATGAATAGAACTTAAAATTGTTGACTTTGGAGGAAAGTCAGGCAGAAATTAGCAAGAATCATCAGATTCACTGGATATTTAGTGTTTCTTTCAAAACCTCTCCAATTATAAAGCCTTCAAAAGGAGTGCTCTGCTCTGATGAAGAAGGAAAAGGTGGGAGGAGGAGAGGCAAAGGCAGGAAAATGTCCTGATCGTGGACTGTATATGACAAATTGATTCTTACTCCATTTGTGACTCCTCCCTCAATGAAACAATTCCAGATCAATTTATCTTCCCCAGGAAGATGTTGTTTATGAGCTGGCTTTGACAGCTATAGAGAAAAAATGTAAATGATGGCCTGGTTACATTAACCTTTGTCCATGGAAAAGTAAGGAAATTTTGCAGTGATATAGCTATACATATGAAACAGCCAAAACAGGACACAACTTCCGAATTACCACATGCAGCATTTTTTAATTGATTGGACCTTCTTCCAGGTTCTCACATTTCATGCACCTTTGTATGCTAAGAAGGCAATATTTGATCTTCAGACACTGAGCAGCTTTCCCATAGAAGCACAGAAAAAACTGCAACAATTCAAGTACTTCTAAGGGGGAATTGCCATTTTAATGCTCTTACTGGATGAACTTAATTGCCATCAGAATTGGTGGTAGGTATTCAGCAATTCCGAGCCGCGAAGTTAAAGTCTCCAGTAACTTCAAACTAAAAAAAAAACAGTATGTTGTTCAAACTATTGAAACTGAAAGGGGAATTTGAGGGCACTGCCAGTTTTTTTCAATTCTTTTGGGGGATAAATGGAAAAGTTAGTTAAAGAAAAATCTGAATGTATTTTAGTTCATATAATCCTTTAAAACAAATTTTTCCCCTTTTTAAATTAGATACATGTTTTTTATTTTGAAATATAGAGTACCTGTTCCTTTTTAAAAGATACTTATTATTTTTAACCTAAAATAGTTTCCCAAATTTCATCAATATTTTCTCCTTTTCCTTCATCATTGAGGGATATAATATGCATACTTTTTGACAAGATGACTTTTAGTGTATCTCTTCATCTCAGATTTTCCCCAAGACCCAATGGCAATTCAGCTTCACAAAAGAAGGAGAAACTGGGTCAGTGAAGACATTACTTCCACAAACATTGTAAAACATATTTTCTCTTATTTACTTCATAATATTCTAGAATGGTGAAAAACTATTTTGCTAACACTGTATACTAGAATCAATTGAGATAAAAATTATGTGACAATCCCAACCTAATTAAACTAATTTGATAATTGTTTTTTATCCTTTCTATGTTACAAAGTGTCAAAAATCTTGAATAGACCTTTATTTGAATGAAACTGCACTTTGTCTGTTTAGAATTAATGACAAAGTACTTGTTAACTGGGATAACAAGAGAATTGGGCCCAGAGAATTTTAATTTTTGTGTTTTTAATCTGCATGATGTAACTTACATTTTCAACATAGTCCATTTTCTTGCCCAAAAGATCATGTGATTATTGTTGTTACATGATGCCATTATTTTCCTTATAATAATTTAGTATACAAGTGGCAGCCAAATTATTCTGTCTCTTTTCCAGACTGACAGATGAGAAACTGTTCCTTAATTTTGAAAGAACAGTCTTAATGGGTTTCATAGTCAAATGGGAGATGGTGATGACTTTTTCAGCCAAATATGTCAAATTGATGGGTTCAGGCTGATGACCTCTCGGGACAAGAGATGCCAGCTCTGGCAGGGCATTGCACACTTACTGGCAAATATTAAAATAGGTAATGACTTTTTTTCATTCAGAATGGCCTCAGTGCGATGCATCTGATATTGTAACAGGCCAGAGAGCAGCTTGAGCAATTAACATATTTCTAACATGAAGTTTTCAGAAGTTGGTTCAACTCAATTTTACAGATGCAGCTGCAGTGAACCAGTTCTAACTATAGCTTGTAAATTAAATCAGTGTGCTAAGGTTAATAGATTAATGATTTTCTCATGAATGCAGTGTGTTGGCAAGGCACAAATACAAACCAAAGGGCAAGGAGGACATACCACAGTTGCATAAACAATGGAAGTGTTAAGACTTCATTAGTTTTTCTATACTAAGTATGTGATAAGAAAAGTCTTGAATCAGTGGAGAAAACAGGGACACATTGGGACCTGCTTTTCCAGTCAAGGGGAACAATGACTGCAGAAGAGCATATAAAGAACAAAAAGAGACCCTGGGAAAGGAAAAGTTATAAATATTTACGTAAAGAATATTTAAAAAAAAATAAATTGCAATAGTTATAGAAAAGGTTTTTAACAACTGCAGAAGCTGCCTGGTAGACTTCATATACTCCTCAGTGCTTTCAGAAGTTTATAACGTTTTACTGAATCCAATCAATTACCTTAGTATCATCTTGAGTGGAGGCAATGTTCTTTACATTAAAAGGCAGCCTTCTTTTTAAATTACAGCTTTTTAAAAATAAAGCAAGATTAGTATATGGTATGTTGTGCTAGGTCAATTGATACAAGTCAAAAAAATAGACAAAAATTTATTAGACTCTGTATTGCTGAGTAAACTGTATTTCTTTTGTCTGTTATAACCAAAGTTCTCTTTCAAATGTATGGAAAATGGAAAGAGCAATCAATAGTGAGGTAAAATCCTCCTCTGAATTCCATCTCTATCTGGCCTGAATCACGAACTGGATTAATTCAGTTTTGAATGGACAAGCGTGGATAGATAGTATGAATGTTTAAGACAAAACAATTAAACCTTTAATAGCCAAATTCTAAAGAAACATTTCAGCCTACAGATGGAGACTGCTTACACACCACTGCGTGCAACCACTCGGTCAGTGTTTGGGGTGGTTCTGCAAAGCAGATCCCTGGATACATTGAGATAAGTGTGGGTTGTCCCTCATCCTGAAAGTCCCACTATCAGCAGTTTTTGTTTTTCATAAAATGATTAGGTGAGCTGATTCAAGATGAAATCTTCCTGTGTGTTTCTTAGTCATGCCTAGGAGAGCCCTGAGAAGGAAATTATTGCCTTAAGGAGTTTCACCCATCATTCACATGTATTGAATGAATTTCAAGCACTTTTTATGCAATGAACAGGCACATCAAGAGAGAGAATGGGTTGCCCAAGAAAGCACTTAAAGACCTTCTTAAGTGTAATTTAGCAGCCAAGGCTTTGTCTGAGATTTTAACCTACCAGTCAGCAATGGAGCATCATGATAAGAGATGCTCTGGTTATTATGAATCAAAAGCACAAGCTTATGGGTAGGAAAACCCCGAAAGACAGGAGCATGAGCAGTGCTGCCTGACTGCTGTCGAGTGGCTTTGAAACCTGTGTTGTCAGAGCTGCTTATCACACACAGATATGTGTATATTCACTCAGCCTGACAAACTCCAAAATGCAGGATCACCCACAGCTGCATGGGAATCATGACAATGTGAGTTGTAATCTCAGGCTTTTCATTCTTTACTCAACAATACCAGCTTTAGTCTGGAACTTTATCTTAGGAAATTAGAGAGGCCTTGAGAAGTTTGGGGTAAAGTCTGTAACACCATGAAATTGCCCTTGAGGATTGCACAGTAGAGATTTGGCAGTCCACGCCAGTACATTGGATCTATCCTGTAGGGTCATTCCCACAAATTCCTGTCCAATGTGCCAAATGGGGATCCCTTTGCAGGTATGGTTTTCCTTTTAGGCTTTTCTCCTGTGTAAATCCATAGCAACCAAACATGTAAGTGCTTAAATTGTTAGGTTAAGTCCTGACTGCAGAACCACCAAGAGTAAAAATGCTGGAATTTTTTTTCTGCAAACTAATTTAGCAGGCAAAAATGATGCCTGAAAATTAGAAGCTTGAAGATTTCTACAAGTTTATTCCATGTGTCACTGATAGTAGCCACAGAATCACTTAAAAGTATTTGTTCCTGCAAGGAGCAAGATCTAACCTCTGAGCTTTCTATGCTGAATGGAGGAAAGTATTTGGGGGATGAATATGCCCTTTCCCACCACCATATGAGTTGAACAGCTTGTCAGTTGGAATGTTGTAACATGGTTAGGCTTCTAAAATAGCTCACTGATAAATCTTGCATCTTTATCAGACCTTGGGGTTTGCCTTGAAGATCTGTTTTCTGCCGTCACAAAATCATGCCAAAACCTCAGTTTACAAAGCACATTTAGTCCTTTGCATTGCAAAGAAGAACTGGAAAGATCTACTGGAATGAAGCTCAAAAATAAAAGAAAGTGTAAATAATTTTTTTAAAAGTATTTTAAAGCCAATGTCAGAATTTTGGGCTGAAAGTGATTTATGGCTTTTAGTGGTTCAGATTTGCAATTTATAGAACAAAAGAAATCATTACAGCTGTCAGAAAAGTGCATAGTGAGAATAGGAGAGTGCTGAACCTCAAGCAGATTTTCACTGCTGGACCTGCCTGCTCCAAATGAGTGTTCCTCAGCCAAAATGGAAGAGGATAGGTTAAAACTAGGGAGGAAAAACTACCAAAATTTAATGGAAAATTGTGCCTGGAGGAGGTAGTTTAACAAATTTACCAACAAATTTAACAGGAAAAAGTCACCCCTGGCTATGTAACATGCAGGTCAGTTGTACTGGTGTGCTACCTGTGAAGCACAAAGCCGGAGATCTGCTTGCAGTATTTAAGTCAGGAATGTTTCTGGGACTTTCACAGGCTGATACCTTCTCAGCAGGATGTGATTGATGAGAATGAGACAGGTAGAAAATGTCATTCTATAGCAAAAATTCCTTATCTGTAAGTTTATGAGCAAAACTGGAATGTGATGTATTTCGGGTCATGACACAAAAGCATTTCTTTCCCATCATTCTGGCTTTTAGAATCACACTTTCCAACAACAGACAATTTGATTTGTGTGTTCTATTCTTGATTTAGTCAACTCATTCTGATGGCCAGAAATTTTATGAAAAACATGTTTCCCCACAATCTTTTGACTTCCGTGTGCCATGGTAACCAGTGGCAGTAAATAACAACATTTAAACACCTTCAGAACCAGATTGCAGCTGGACAAGGGCCAGTATAACAGGGAGAGGAAGTTTTGCAAGGACAATTTAGCAAAAGATAACACAAAAGATGTCCTTGAAACAAAGGGAAACAATCAAAACAGGTGCAACAGCAGCTATTGAAATAAAGAGCTCTGGGCACTCTGCATGTGAAGAAGAGCAGAATAAAGAAGGTACAAGAAAGCTAAAGCCATTGCTGAGCTAAAACTTCCTTCAGTAAGCTGGATGTCTTTTTTGCCTCAGAAAATGAAGTAAGCAAAATATACGGTAATGCACTGTATTTCTCACACAGACTGAGCTTAGAAAGGCTGTGCTGAGGCTGCTGGCCAAGCATGGATTCCTTTCTGGACAGCAGCTGCTGTTTCACTCCTGCTCAGGGAAGATGGTCTCATTCCATCACACACACCTTGCGTGTTCCTCAGTCATATGTCAGCAAGGACAACACTGCTGGAACCTTGAACAATGCCAGTACTTTCACACCTGCCTAGCCATTCTGTAATATTGCCATGAATCACAGAGCTATTTTTGGACAAAGTGAGATTTCAGAGGCAGTGAAACAGGGATTTAGGGTGTCTCTGTGCTCTCCATCAACATTGCTCCAAAACTGATGTGGGGAGCAGACCTTGAATGTCTGGTCATTGGTGGTAGCTGCAATGTTCTGGCACTCCTACTGATGCAGCAGAAGGCTGTCTGGGAGGAGAGCAATCCTGTTCTGTGCTCAAAAGGACGCACACAAAGGAGTAGTCAGGCCCTGGTTCTTGTCATAAAATGGGAGCTGTGGTGAGAGAAGCCACATCACGGTGTCAGCTGGTTGCTGAAGGGCACAGTGCCAGCTATACCAGAGCTCAAGATGAGTCCTGCATTCTGTTGCAAACTTAAAAAGATAGAAATGAAAACTTTTCTGCAAAGTGATGATCCTGTAATCCATTATCAAACAGCAGTGATGGCAAGTACTAGAGATAAGGCTCCTGCTTGTTATCTGAATCTGAGAGACACCTGAGAATGCCAGCTATGATGTTTGAGTTACTCATAAACATTTTCTTAATTAAGGGGATAATAATTTGATCTAGAATTAATGTTTGGCAGCAAACTGTGTGGCTTGGGAAGCACTTTGGAATTCACACCTCCAAGTATTTGATTGCTGTACGGAATCCTGCATTTTTGGCATGCAGCATGTATTTGGTGTGTAAAGAAATACAGAGAATTTTGACCTTGAGACAATTAATCTTTTCTGAGAATGTGGGTTTTGAAGAGATATAGACATAAGAGTTTTTAAATTACAGAAGATGTGTTCAATCTTTCCATCAGTATATAGATAGAAGAAAACGTGGGAAGGATCTCTGGGGGAGAGAAAAGCATTCTAACTTTCTAGAAAAAGCACCTCCCGTATTTGAGAAGAGGTGAATCCTCTGAATCTCAGCTCTCCTCTGTTTGTTGCAAACTGATGTTAGAGACTGGACATGAGCAAGGAGAAAACTGCTGGTAGTGTTTTCTCCTTGAATCATATATACAGATATAGCAAAAGGCATCCCAGGAATCAGCCACAGTGCCACTCTTGAGTTTATAGAAGAATTTTGAGCTACATTTTCACCTTTTCCAGAGAACTTTTCTAGGAACTGCATTTACCAAAGGGAAATTGAAAAAAAAAAAGACCTCACATAAAGGCTTTTTTCTTGTTCAAAACCCAGTATCATTTAGAATTATATAAATCGTACAAAACTAAACAAAGAAATGAGTGTCCTGTCATAAACCTAGCATAGAACTCAAGGAGTTTATCACTCCCTCAGGTGTCCATATAACTAGGTGGGCTGATGTTAGTGGCATGAAATGAGGAGCAGAAAACGATTTAGAGTTCTGTCCTGATCAACTAAGTGAAAGCTGGTGAAGAAATGCTTGTCTGTGTTTTTTACTTTAAGTAAAAGTCTATATCAAACAATTAAGAGAGAAATATCCTCGTTGGTTGTTGGGATTTTTTTTCATCTCTCCTTTAAAAAGCTTTGTCTATTCATTAGTTGTTTTGGGTATTCTTATTAAGTACTATAAGCAAGATGAAAATGTAATTCAAATTCTAGCTGCTCTTTCAGCAGTTTACATTTCAGACCAGTTTCTTTCTTCTTGAAAAAATGTGGTCAGGTACTTCTCTTTTGCATTTATAATATAAAGGTTTTGTTGGTTGGGTTTGTTTGTTTGTTTGTTTTGTTTTATAAATCATAATGCAAATAATGTTATGTGATTTATCAGCCCTGAATTGAGACTTTCTCCAAGTGGGGACTGTGTTTTATACCACACATATGAGAGGCTTGCCATGCTTTCAAATGTAAGCTGAAAAGAAAACAAATGCAAAGATTAAAATCAGGACATTGCGGATAAATAAGTATTAATTGAAATCAATACACACAGGTCGATTTTCACCAAATCAAGATCTAGACCATACTCTGAAGAGCCATAAATGGGAAAATAAATAGACATCAACCTTTTTTCTCCCAAAACTACCTTTCTAAGAGTAATTACAGTACCTAAATGCTCTTCATTTAAGCATTCAATGGAGGATGTTACAGGTAAGAGTTCATAATAAACAGTAGGTGTTTCCCTGAGGACCATGATAATTTGCATAATGTACTAGCTATTTCTTTTCCAGTGTTATGATGGCAGAAAACTGTTACAGTAAGGCTAATTCTAATGTGACGTTTCATAAATGTCTTTTGCTAAGAGATATTGATTAAGTTCCAAGTTTCACAGGTTAAAATAATACAACACTGCTAGCATAGTCATTGCTCCTCCATATGATCCAATTTCTTTTTTTATAATTAACTTTTTTATGTTCTGTTCTATTTATAGATGGAGAAGTGGAGAGCCCCACTTCTGGAGCAGATGTGGCTGTTATTGGAGGTGAGTAGCAGACTGTACCACGCAGCACCATAAGAATTAGAACAGCAGGTTTGTTGATTTCTTGCCTTTTGCAAAACCCCTACTTTGCTGACAAGACAACAGGAGTGGCACAATTAGAGTTAATTAGGCCAGTGAGAAATCTGCTCCCAGAGGGGCTTTGGGGAAGATAACAAGATGAGATAATGAGCATAAACCATATACTGAGCAGTACCACCCTCATCCACCCCGTTTTAGGACAAAATACCAAACAGTCCAACAGAAAAGTCACTCCCTGAATTCCTTCAGTATTCACTGGGTCAAGCTTGTCCTTTAGCACAGAATTGTTGTAGCACCTTTGATTTGAGCAATGTTAGCTTATGCCAGCTGACCCTTTATTGTTACAGAATTCACCACACTATATTTCCTGGTGTTCCATTAAAGCTCTCTCATGCATTTAAACTAAATACAGTTGTCAGAATAAATGAGCAAAGCTATGTGCATGGAGTGAACCTGTCTTTTTATTTTTATTGTGTTTGTTCATTTCCATGCTAACACACTAATTTCAGTCATTCACAAGGGGCTGTACCAATCATTAGTGTAAATTGGTGAGGTTCTGCTATATTTCCCTCAGGTCCCATCTTCTGTAACTTTAATTTCAGCTTTCTATGAACAAGTAGCAGGTAAATTGATTTGTACTTAGTCCCCTAGGCTTATTAATATTGTGCTACATCTAAAGCCTATTAGAGCCTCTTGTGTCAAGGGATATCAGTGAGGCCCTAAAAATTGATGAAGCCCACACTGCAACCATGATATTATTTTAAACTTGAAGTTCTTTGTATAAGCAATTTCATTTCTGCTAGCAGTAGCTTCACATTCCAGAACCGAGCACCATGAAATCAGGGGGATAATTTTAAGTCATATCTTTAAAGACAGAGTTATAATCTTTATTCACCCTGCTAATATTCAGTCTATTCCTATGTTTTTATGCCAGTAGGGTATCCCCACTCAGTTTACTGATGCTGATAAATCTAAAGCTTTGGAGATACCCACCCTTGCCACTTTTATCTTGAATGTAAGATATAGAAAATATGTACTCTCCACCTTCCCCTCATTGTCTCTGCAGAGTAGTAGGCCTTTCCAGGGAGTAATTCTTCTGGCAAAACATAAAATTCACTTCTAGAAGAAATGACCACACACACCCCCTTCACTGACAGCAGAGAAAGCCCTAAGAATGTTCTGTTCTAGTTATTTTTATTGTGTATTTCTTTAATGATTGGCTTTTTCCTGGATTAATATGAATATAGAATCAGCTCAGGATCATGTACTCATAGAGAATCACAGCAAAAATATTTATAAGCACATCCTGGATCCATGCAAAAAATCTTGCTTAAAAAAATACAGAAGTCCCACAAGTTGAACAAATTTCAAAATACTTAATTTTTTTTCAGGATTTTTAAGTCAATAATTTGATCTGGGAGGAAAGTGATATAGTTTGTAGGTTTTTTGAGAATAGGCTTTTCATGGACTTGTCATTCTTGGGACTTGTTAGAACTTGTCTCTTTTATGGACTTCTACCTTTTACAATGGAAAAGGATCATGAATTTACTTTCTTTCTCTCACCATTTAGTCCTATGCACATTGGGGTCATCTATAGAAATTTTTGTCAAGTCAACACATAGCTGGAAATTAGCTTGAGTCCAAGAGACAAGAAAGATCTACCCAGAATCCCTTCCTTCCACCAGGTGTCACTTCCATATCCATTGCAATCAAACTTTCTTAATTATAGCACAGAATGAAATGGCAGCTTGCAAATACAGAGCAGTTCCAGAGTCATGCAACTCCTGCTATTTGTTGAATGTCTCCTATGAAATTCTCAGTGCCCTGAATAATTCCTGAAATTGAGGATCCTTGAGAAGTCAGGGATGGGTTGTCTGCAGCACCCCCCACCCTGAGTGCATGTTACCAGAAGGATGAACGTAACCTATTGGCTTTCCTTTATGTTCTTTTATTTCTCCTCATTTTGTAATGAACTTTTAGCTCCAATATGTTCAACCAAATCAAGCCATTGATTTGAAAGAAAGCTAGTTAGAATTTTTCCTGTATTCCTGCAGTACCTATAAACCATCTTGTTTTTTGCAGCATTTTCTGACTGGCCACTTCAGCAGGCAAACCCCTATGACCCATGGGCTTTTCCCTACGAAGCGACTCAAGTCATGTTGTCTGGCTGTGAGACACTTCTGGTATTTTACCCCTGGTGATTTTATCCCTGGGCTCTTTCCTCTAGGTGTGATTGCTGCCGTGGTGTTCGTCCTCATCTGCCTGCTGGTGGTGATGGTTCGCTACATGTACAGGCACAAGGGCACCTACCACACCAACGAGGCCAAAGGAACTGAGTTCGCTGAAAGCGCGGACGCCGCTTTGAAAAATGACCCTGCTCTCCAGGAAGCAGTGGATGAGAGCAAAAAGGAATATTTCATCTGAGAGTCAAGGACTTCCATGGAGACTTCCCCAAGGGAATCAGTCAGAAATAAAACATCGACAGAAGTACTAAGAGATGGATAATATGAGGATACAGGCGAGCATCCTAACTGAAAATCTCTCTTTACTTTTTTTTGTCACTGGGTTGTTTCTTTTCCTCTAGCAGTGAAGAACTAAATGCTGGATACTTGCCTGTTGATTTTATTAGCAACACAGCTGGTCACAGTTGAAATCAATATCAGATAAGAAGAAACAAAATCTCAGTATGAGTGATACACCAAAACCAGATAAAGATAGCAAATGTCAAGGCTTGACATTTGGTGAAAATAGCAGATGCCAAATGAAAACATCCTCTTACAGTTAATGATGCATCCTATTCTGATATGATGAAGAACTACCTGAAATTGAATTTCAAATGGGAACAGAACAAATATTAAACTAGATAACGGTGATCTAGCCCAAAAAAAAAAAAATCTATAGCCCAGATATCCCCCCCCCATCCCCTTAAATGTGCATTTTTATTGGCAGAGGGGAGTTTATTTTGTTTGTTTGGGGATTTACACTGGGATTTTTTTTTAAATTTTTGAATTTTATATATATATAAAAATCGAAGACACTTCAAAGAAATAAAACTCTTGGAAAACATGGAAAAGGTAAGAGTGAAGGATTTATTACTGACTTTCTCTGCATGGCAGCTTGAGAACTGCAAAATATTGGAATTTACAATATAGCATAGAATAGTCAGTAGATGTACAAATATGATTCCTATTAGTCTGTAGGTTTTCTGCACACATGCATAAATAGATATTAAAGGTAAAGCATCCTGGTTTGAAGAAATGGAGCTCAGCTACATTTTTTCCATGTAAGATATTTTTGCCTGAATATTTATTTATTTATTTTGCATTAGAAAATTCTCTGACTGCCTGCCAGCAGGACTGTGGATTTTTTCAGGGAGAGGAATTAAGTTCTGGTGCAGATACAAGTACGTCTTTCACAAATGCAACCCTGTGACTGTCACTATAAAGAGGTCTGTTCATCTGCATCCCACTTTTTTTGGCTTTATTTCTCACTCTGTATGGCTTCTGTATATCCTTTGCAATGTGTTAGATCAGAGAATTACACTGACATCGATGCTTTATTATAAATAAATAAATAGATTATTCATTCATATTACTCATTATTATTATGGTGGGTCACATGAAAAGATCTTATTCCTCACCTAAGAATCAATAGTGATGAATTTTTTTAACCCAGAAAGTTGGCTTCCTAATTGAAGCTCACAATCACCTCCAGAAATAAGATAACTATTCTCTGCACCTGCTCATCCACAGCTGTCATGGTGCCCTGGACTACTGAAAATAGAGGCTGAGAAATACAAGATAAAAAGTAAGATAGTGATGAGCTCTGCTCGAGTTGATATATTTTTTCCTGTGCTTTGATCTATATTTGTCTACATTTATATATAAAGTCATCTACAGCTGTGCTTTCAAGACACTGTTGCTGATCACTTGTGTTCACTTCTTGGCACCAAATCTTGGAAAGCTCCTGGACCTCAGTTTTTGTTACTGACATTGGTCTCAAAAATGCTGTAAGAGATCTGAGCAAGGCAAGACTCTGAGGACCCAACTGAAGAAACAAGATATTATGTCTTTCAATCACAATCTCAATCTTTTGTCAGTACTTGAAGAAGACGGACTCTGAGTTATTTTTAGAATCCCAATACCTTTAATTTTGAATCTTAAATCCGCATGTGTTAGCATTTTAACCAAAGAATGTAAGACTCGTGCCAAATTTATTAAATGTTTAAGACACTTTCTGTAACATACCCTTGCAGAACTACATTGTATTCTGTGGCTAGTGCAGTATAAATGCACAAAATACAGTACTGACAGAGCTCAAGTATTTTGATATTATGCACCTGACTGTATCCTTCTTAGACCCGTGGATATTTTAATAATTTTCTACTTTTGAAATAGGAATTATTTTATTTCTCTAGGACAAGCATTAGGAAAAATCACTGATCTTAACTGTGAGACTGAGTTTATAAAACTGAAGAGCCCTGACCTTCCATTTCAATAAAAATGTAAATATTTCCTCCCAGAAAAGGATAACTGGGGGGACTTGAGCTCTGCTGCATCACCCACACAAAGTGTGGGAACACCAAAATACTTTCCTCCAGCCCAGACCAGCCTTTTGTCTCCTTTCATATATTCTGAACATGTAACATTATTATAACTGTTAAAGAAAATTGACTTTAGAGAAAATTGTGATGGAGAAATTCCTGCTATTCTCCCCACTCATGAAATTCTGGCTTTCACAAGTTGAGCCTGCAGATTTTAATTAGACACCTGTGTCGTCCCTGACACACACGGGAGCCTGACTTAGTGTTTCTTTTGGTGTGGGTGTGAGTTTTTTAATTATGAGGTAGACTTAGACAAAGTGCCACACTGGAATTGTAGAGGCCAGATTTTCTGGTGGTATAGCCTGAGTTCAGAGCAGCTCAGCTAATTCTTGCCTGTTCAGTCAACTACAGACTTTGTGTCATTGCTTCCCTTAAATCTCAACTGAATACAACTTCTGATCTCTGACTATATCTCTTCTTAGTAGCTTAATTAACAATCTTTATCCCATTTTCCCTATTTATATAGGCTGACAAACAGTCCAAGAATTCAGGAACAGCTTCCCTGTTGGTAAGGAGCCACTTTGAATAGCTGGGCAGTACTTCTGCCATGAGCTGTGGTTTCAGTGAATTTACTTCTTTACTGTGTCTTTCTGGGTTTCAGGGTCTTGTGTATTTAGAAATTACTCAAGCCCACTCAACAAAGAGAAGAAATAGTTTGTGGAGATTTCCTGTTTCTTTGTTTTCTTCAGGAAAATCTTTGCTTTGTAATGAAGAAAACTCATGATGTCTGGTGACTGGCAGATTCTAATGGCCTCATCCTGCTGTTTTTTACTCATACTGTCTTGAGTCATTCAATTTAGTTGTAAAAGTGTGCATTACAAACTTCCTATAACTTTTACAACTAATTAGCAAAACATCCTTCTGCAAGTAGCATGCTGTGCTAAAACAAACATTGTGTACAACACTGACACATCTCAGTTGGCAGCCGTAGCTTTTTATCACTGATGGTTAAATGATTTAAACAATTTGTTTCCTGAACAGAATGATTAGTGAAACACATTCTTCTTCCCCCACAATACTTTTATGTAGGGTGCCTCTAATGCTGTGGCCTGTTGTCCTGCAGCTCTTTGATGCCCCTTCTTCTCAGCTATGGCTGCTGTTCTTGCTTGCAGTCCCCCAGCTCCCATCTGGATCTCTACTGCCTTTTCTATGGCAAAGGATTAGCCATTTACTTATGTATTTTTTTAATCTATTTTTATCAATGAAGGTATTCTGCCCCTCTCTGCTAGCCAATAAAATTTTTTCAAAAGGTTTTAGGTTTAGACTGTCCAATTCTATGTCAAATTTGAGCAAACCTGATCAATCTGACCTGAGACAGATATATAGAGTGATCACATATGCCACATTTTTACAGACAACAGGTCTAAAAATAGCACTGCAAGTTCTGTAGTTGTTAAATTTAGTGCTATAAATCTCCAGTGGTCATCTCCAGTGTTTCTCCCTAAACAAGGGAGCATTATGATGATCCCTCAAGCCACTTGATTTCGTCCTCATGCCTTAATGCCCTGTGAAAACTCGTTGAATCCCACTTTGCATCAGAAGTCATAGGTCCACATTTACAAGTATAAGTAAGTCATTTTACAATGATGTATGGGAAAGCAGTGCACCAAAATGTCCAATATTTGCTGAAGTTGGCAGACAGAAAATAAATATGATCCTGTAAGAATACAGGATTCTTTTTAAGATATATGGAAATTATAAAAATTAAACATAGTATTTCTGGTGAAATGTGAGCTGTAAAGCTCACATTTGTGAGCTTTAAGAGTGGATTCATGAAGCTTTCAAATTCTTTCACTGATAAAAATAATTCCTTGCAAAGGGAAATTAATCTCCTTTTAAACCATTTCTTTTTGTCAGTCTTTGAAAAAAGTTTCCACAGATTCAATATTCTGACACTCTGCCTTAACATCTGGAACTCAGTTTCTTCTACTTTTATGAGCATAACTGACAGTCCTCCCCCGTACAAAAATGTCTGCTTGCCCATCTCAGCCTCTGAAGGACCATTACAGCTCAGCAGAGTAATCATTCTGTCCAAAAGAAGTCAGTCCCAATTGTGTATCTGGCCAACCAGACCATGGTATGCATTTTTTCTGTGGCTTGGCCTCTATTGTTCCAGGTTTTCCTCAGGTCCAATATGCCATTGCACATTAATACACACCTGAAGAGAATTTAGCCAGCCACTTGTCAAGGAAACAAGACATGTAGATATATATATGTGTAATTTTTTTACTTTTTAGAATACCAAGACCAAATCACTTTGGGATACTATTAAAAATAGCACTATGGGATTTCTCAGAACATCAAGTTTTCTCTAAAATCGAATCACAGAGGTACATCAGTACATGGAAATAAAAAGGACTATTTTCTTTCTACACGGAATGCAGACAAAGTGCTGCAACATTATAGTTCCAGGATAAGCAGAAAAGAACTGCACTAGTTAAAGCCTGCTAGAAAAACATAAGAGAGAAAATCTCTGAGACAAGGTGCTGAGAAAATCAGTTAAAAGGTGCAGAGCAAAAGAAGTAACCTGATGCCAATAGGGTTGGAGATAAGTTTCTCTTCAAACAAAATAGGTATTCCTGTTTGGAGAAATCAGTGTATTTGCTCACTGTAACTGCTGACAACAAATTTCTTTGAATTATATGAGATGTTTTCTTTGAATTAAATAAGATATTTGGATTCCTTGTGTGTGCAAGTCCAATCAAAAAATGACGGTACATACACACCAACAGAACACTCCTATTAAATGTATTAAAAACTGTTTATTGCATTTTCTAAAATCTCTAGTTCTTCACCTAAGAAAACTTTGTATGTTTAGAAAGTGCAGAAGCTTCAGAGCAGCAGTCATTCAAGACAGAAAACTAAATACCTGAACAAGCAATGGACCCACATCTGATACCTGGAAATTTGGGTAAATAAAGGAAGATGATAATATCAAAATAAAACATAGACAGTGAGAAAAAATTCCAACCATATTACAAAGAGATTAAATATTTGTTGTAGTAGAGATCCTTCCCTAATTCAAGGCAGTAGTATTGTAAGTGACTGAAAATAAGGAATCCTTATTCTATGGGCCCGTTCCCTGTGTGGCTGGGACAAAATCCCACTGAATTCAGCAGGATAAGCATTTTATTGATCATATTCATCCTTCCTGCAAAAAATTGTATTTCCACACATGCCAGAAAGAAACACATTAAATTAAAATACAACCTTTTTAAGTGCTGGTCTTTCAACATAACTTCTTGCCTTTACACCTTTTCTGTTTATTCGAACTGTATGTATGATGGACAGTATCTGATATGTTGTACTAAAGTCTATTTGGATTGCAGCATTGCTATGAAAAGAACAGAGAAAAAGAGCATCCAAAGCTTACTGCTGATTTTATGTTAAAGCTGACTATAATGTTTGTATTTACCAAAGCTATTAATACACTGATGGTGTAAATCTACTATATTTTGAATGGAAAAAAATATGAAGAAATTAAAAACTTTATAATTAAAGTTGTAATTTTCAGCATTTAAAAGGCTCTTCTCATATTTTTCTTTTTTTTGAAAACACCATGAACTTTTAGAATTGCCAATTAAGTTGCTTTCATGGGAATGTAGATCAAAGAGGAATAGTCAGCTAGAATTTTTCTTAGTAGACCATACCAACCCTAAAAGATATACTGCTGGTGTTTGCATTAAAAAGCAAGAGAAGCTTTTGATAGATCTAAGAAGGGGTCAATCTTCAAATGAGAAATCAAACAATTATTCTCTCTGAAGAAACATTACCCTGTGGATGTTGGTGTAGACCTGGGCCCTGCTTTATGATCTAAAGCATGGTGTTCTTAAAAATTCTGGGTAGATTATAAACATCTAATGGCTATTTGCTGTTGGCTGGCCTGCCTTCCACCCAGCTGGTACCAAATGTGAATATTTCTGCTTTGTTCTTCATGCTTTTCATACGACTTCTCTTTTGTCTTAATATATCCCCAGTTAAAGAGTAGTGAGATGATATGCTTGGTGTAACAAGTATTGTAATAGAATCATAGAATCATTAAGGTTGAAAAAAACCCTTTAGGATAATCAAGTCCAACCATTAATAGTTTTGCTGCTGCCAAGACCTTTTTCAAACATTATTCCTGTCAGTGAGAAAAGGTCTTCGGATAATGTGTTATTGGGTCAAAATGGTGACCTCAAAGTGGTCCAGAAGGACAGTGGGTCACCTAAGTTTTGATATCTGTAGAGAAACTGTTCCAATGGCCTTTAATGTGTAGACTGTCTGGAGGCCAGCACCAGCCAAATGGTTCATCAGCAATGTTCTAACGATAAGGCAAAGATAAGCAAAGAGGAAAGGCTACTGAAAACTATAAACTGGATCCTTGGTTATTAGCCAGCACACTGTGGAAATTGGACCTTGACTTTGTACCACATCAGACAACAGGATTCAGTGTTATTGTTATTTAGTACTTCCAATTTAGCAGCCCAAACCTGTGATGGCTTTTACTGTTGCCTTGCACTGCATGTGGAGATTTGCCACAGGCTAATTGCCAAGGAATAATCAAAACGTGTTCATACCAAACGAATCCTTTATGGATGGCCAGCAGTTGACAAGCTTACATCAGAAAGAAAGAGATGAATAAAGAAAAGATTAGCAAATAAAGAACAGTACATGAAAATAAGAGCTTTCAGAATGAAGTGCCACATAGCATGACCTTACACATACATATGATTTGCTTCATACCAATTCCATCAACCTAAAGATATTAATTAATTAATATATCTTTATATTAATATTTAAAGATATATTCCATCAACCAAAATATCAACACAAGATATTTTGACTACATTGAGAGAGAAAAGGGTCCAGACATTGAAATAATAAATCTGTTTCCCAGCAAATATTTTGACTAACATTTCTATTTCAGCTTCAAAAGGAAGGTTTCACACCTTAGCAGCTAATCTTGCTAGAACTATACACAGAGATGTTTCTTAATTTCTGATGTTTGCTTAATGGCCAGGAACATTTGAATGATCACTCAGTTTCCAGTACCTTGAAAAGAAAGTATTTAATCTCACTGAGGGATTGCTACCAAATTCACTTGGAAGGACATCTCAGTGTGACA
Organism: Polioptila caerulea; assembly: GCA_013397295.1. Taxonomy (NCBI): domain Eukaryota; kingdom Metazoa; phylum Chordata; class Aves; order Passeriformes; family Certhiidae; genus Polioptila; species Polioptila caerulea. Next base: position 74,070 of record VYXF01003042.1, read on the forward strand.
TATGGGTATGCTGATGAAATGCAACTCAGCCACGTTCTTAGTTACTGGGAACAATCATCTTTATTCATTCTAACACCTAATGGAGTGATCAATAGCATTTTAATAAATCCCCCTGTTATTCATATTTAACATAAATAAGATTTTATATTGTATTTCAATTAAATTACACTTTCTGCCATTCTTTACTGTCAATTTTTGCTTTCTTCTGCATTCATAAATTTTTGTTTCACAAATGCACGAGACCCTCAGGGCTCTCCATACCTTTTCTCATATTCCTGTAATGTTCTGTATAAATAGAGACTTGTGCTCAGAATTTCTTCCATAGAGCAGAAATATCTTGATTCCCTTCTGTTCAGCTGCAACCCAACTTACCTAGCAGAACAAAAGTTGAAGAAGCAGAGATTATTACATCTCTCAGTTTTCAGATAAAGGGATAAAGACCATTGTTCCATGAAGGGAGCTCAAGACTCTCTCAGTCTTTCTTCATGCCTGACATGAGTGATGATTCTGACACCAGGATGCAAGAAAGCAAAATGAAAAATGAAAGGCACAGATCAGAATCAGGAGCAAGTGGATTCCCCTGAACAGCAAGATGCTGAACACTTGCCAAAAGCCCCCACAGAATTATTTTTCTTTGTCTCCTCATTCAATACCTCTCTCGTCTTCTTCCTTGCAAAGAAACATCTGGCAGCTGTGTTTAACTTTAACCAGATGTCTCATCTCTGCAACTTCACTGACTGCAACGAAAAATGGATTACAGGCACAAAGATAAGAGCAGATATTTCAGGATCAGATTACTTCAAACCTCATCAGACCCACCAAGGCAGCTTACTCCTAGCCCCACTCACAGGTATAAGTCACATGGCCTTTGAAAGCCTGTCCTCATTTTTTCATTTTCTTCCAGCCCTCAAGTCCTGTTTTCATCCTCTCCTGCTATAGGATTGGGAGTTTTCTTCTTGGACTCTGGCTGACCTTTTCATGGATGCAATCTTCAGGAGTGAGAAGAGACTGTTGTTGTATCGCTTGTGGTGTGTGTTTTTTCCCATACAAAAAAACCTTAAAACTTGACAAAACTGTTTTGTTAAACTCCAGTTGGTGAAGCTCTTTGTTAAGGAAGATAATGGAATAGTTGTGAGTGAAGGTTATACACTCAAAGATCAGCCTCCCTCCCCAAAGCACAGGGGCATTGAAGATTTAAAAGAAAACAGTACCAGAATATTTTTCTGACATGGATCAAACAATATCTTTTCTATAAACAAAATTCTTGGCCAAAGTTGAATTGCTTTGGAAAAAAAAAAACTCTGAACTCCTTATAATTGTCTCCTCTCTGAAATAAAGAGTAAATAAATAATCAGTCTGAAGAAAAAGCATTTTTAATCAACCGGAAGAATAAGAAGTCATTATTCACTAAAACAATTTCTTTTTCATCGGTTCAGTGTTGTACAGTAAAATTTGTTAAGACTGCACAAAGAAAGTAATATTTTGTTTCATCTTCCCTCTGCAGGAACATTCATGAAATGTGTTTTTGTCCTTTCAGCTAATAAACATTTTTTTTGTGCAGTGTCTTCCAGGGTCTTGCCCTCTCTCTCTATGTGAATTGTATTTAAGGCGGAGATGGGAAAATATCTATGATCATTCACTGTCTAGCTCCAAGTCCAGGCAAAGGTTCCCATCTTCCAAGTGCTCTTTTTCATTTTATTGATATTATTATGGCAAATGAAACTGCTGAGAAAATGCTATACAGTTTCCTAAAATTGTATATTTAGTATGTATCTCTCTCAGTTTGGAATTCCCAGCCAAAAAGACAACAGAGTCTACAATGAATTGGAAAAGCAGGAATTACAGACTCCATTAGTCCCGTGAGGAATGCCTCTGCATGTGCCTTGATTTACCCTGGGATTTCAATAAAGAGGGGGAGGTTAAGGGGTTTTTGCTTGTTTCTTAGATGTTTTTGGAGGATTTTTGCTAACAGTGGTATAGCCCAGCTGGCAAAATTCCTGATAAGAGTACAATAAAATAATCCCTCCAAAGATACATAGCCTTCTCCTCCAGCTGCTGGGATGCAGAACATACACATCCATTCTTAAGGTCTAATGCTAAGCCCTTATAGAAAAAGTCAAGCTTTGCTCCACTGTACCCATTAACACCATTCTGAACAAGATCAGGGAATTATTTTTATCCCCAGGTGTGTATGCCCTAATTTTGGATCATTTGAGAGACAGAAGCTCTGTAACAGAGCAGCTGCTTCATCCTGTCTCTATCACAAGGAACTCTGACACTTTATATGTCTCAGATATCAATAACCTCCACACCAACATCTGCCACCAACTTATGAGGGCCATCAGCTACTGACAAAATGCTTTCCAGAGGGTCTTATAACCTGCAGTTGAAACAACAAAAATGGACTCTGCATTAACTTTGGCAAGAGCTGAAAGAGGCCACAAATGCTGGGCAGAGACCCTAGCTTGTAAGAGCAATTGGATCAGATGTGGTAAAACCAGAGCAACCTATGATGCTGAAATGCTGTGTTGGTGGGTGAACATGAATTCATTTATTTTGAATAAATATTTCATTTTATTCTTGTACTCCTGAGCAGCATGGCCACAAAGACAGACTGAATTAACCCAGCCCCACCTATCTTGGTTGTTCAAACTCAGCTACAACAAAATCTAAGAGAAATCTCTTCTGACAGCTGAGTCAGAAAGCACCAGGAATTGATGGCAGGCACTTGCTGTGAAGATCAAGCTGTGGTTCTCACAAATATTTTATCACCATATACCACAGAAAACCTCTCCATGAAATTCTCTGCACCTGCACACTGACAAACAAAGTCCAAGCAAGATCTCCCTATAAAAGCTATCTTCTTATTTTTATCCAAAGGGTTGGCTCAGCCCACAAGCAGCTTGTATAAATTAACACAGATCCCTTCACTTTATTGCCATTCACTTCAGCTACTTTGACTCAAAAAAAACCCCACAAACAATAGAATCAAAATCAAAAATACCAAATAAATCCTTAGCAGTGTAAATTTGTCAAGGATCAATGAGCACATTGAAAAATGAGATCTGCAGGAAAAGAAGTTATGAAAAGGCTTGAATCCAACACTTAGGACTAAAGTGTACTTTTTGTTAGGCTTCCAGGAGAAATTAATGTTGCAATAGGTAAACTGGAGAATGAAAATGACCTTAAACACAGAAAAAAACCAACATCTTTGAAAGCAGAGAGTTCTGATCCTTTCTAAATTATGTTGGCAGTGTCTTAATTTTGCAGAACTGATGGCTTTTGTTTTATCTCCTCAGCACAGTTAATCTGACAATGTGCTACTGTAATTATAAGCCAAGGCAAACTTGCATGCATTCTAGGGAGAGCATCACAACAAAAAAAAAAAGGGAAAAATATGCTATTGTGCATTAATGACTTCATTAAACAAAATTTTCAGGATTTTATGATGGAGGACTGAAATGATGGGCAAGAATTATCTTCTTCAAACATCTGGGAGCAGAGCACAGCTGGCTCTCTATTGGAGCTTGGCACTCAGCATGTTATGAGACATACTTCAGTACTTGAGAGAGGCTCTTACAAAGCTGAATCATTTGGGCAATTAACACTCAAAGCAATTTTCACACAAGCTCTTGATACATGAAATTTGAGTTTTCCATAAGTGACAGGCAGGCTGCTGTATGCAGACAGTGCCAGCTTTGCTGTAGCACTTCAAGGTTTATGAGGGGGAAAATGCGTTCAAAGATGGAAGGTGCTTTAAGCAAGATTTTCTGTTCATTTGGAAAGGAAGACTTACTGACAATGTTTTACTATTATGGTGTCTGTCTAAAGTTAGTTACCTCACAGAAATGTTCAGATCAAGGAGAAAATTTTGAAAGTTTTACATCATAAGAGTATAATGTCTTAGAGGACCAAAAAATAATTTTAATTGATTTTTCACCTCTTGCAAAAAATCTTGCATTAAGTGTAAGCTGGAGAGTCTCTCTCAAAAAGGCAATTGTTCACGTTTTCTGTGAAGAGCAATAGCATAAGTTAGTGGCAAGAAATTTAAACAGATGAGGAAAAAATACGGATTTTATAAGTGCAATTACTTTTGATCAAAATTCCTGGAAACCCATTGATTTAGAAAAAATATTTTTTTAAAAAGCCAACTATATTTAAGTTTTCTGTTACTGTCAAAAGGCCACATAAAACATAATTTCTGACTCAGAATTCCCAGTGATCTGGGAGTTGACTGATGGATTTATCGTGCTTCAAATGGTGAATCCTGTTTGTATATTGTCAGGAATTACCATAGACAGAAGAGGATGGTAAAACTTGGATTTAGTCACAAATAAAATTAGAAATGGAAAATAGAATTTGTTCTACCATCATACATAACCCAAGCACCTTGCAAAGATATCACTCTTCAATTTTAAGCATAAAATGAGAGGAAAATCAACATTCTTCTCCCACACCAAAACTCTGAATTGCAAGTGAGGGTCCAATGTTCATGAAATTAGTTTTGTTTATTTTTGAATGATTAGGGTTTGTGTTTGTTTTTTTTTTCTTCTTTTTAATTAAGTGCAGGACTGAGTAAAACTGGAAGAATACTCTCAATTTTGTTGCTCCTTTGTTTCTACAGAGCAGTGATTTCAGGTACTCTTTGAACTGGAATATAGTGATTTAGTAGCAGTACAAGGAAGGTTATTTAGAAGACAAAGTTACATAGAGCAGTTGCTGCCCACCATTCTGCTCTTAAACTATCAGCTGGTTTTGATAAAGCTGCTCAATTTCCACAGAGATAACTGAGAACAGAAGCTGCCTGGAGACCCCTGACTTGATTAGAGTTTTTAAGTCAGAGTTGAACCCTATCTTCAGAAGCAGCCTTCCTATCTGTAGCTGCTTCAGAGTAAGCAATAGAGATACACAGCTGGATCCTTTAGACCTAAGAGAAAATTGAACACAGGTGCATTCGAGGTAAACCTCTGCACCTGAGGTATCTCAGAAAGCCTGGATTTACTGACAAGTAGGGTCAATACCAAAGACTTTATTTATGCATTGCTGCTAAGACTGACAATAGCATTTTGCCATTAAGTGCCTCAAACTCATTTCACCTAAACTCATATTCCACCAAAGCTATTTTAGGCTTCAGTGACCAGAAGCATTTTATCAATGACTCAGAGCTCCCAGCACACCTTACTTCTTAACACTGACTCAATTGCTGCACACCTGGACTTCATTCCCCAAAATACTGCTATTATCCAAGAGTCACAAATCCTACCAGTTACCTAGGGTTTGCAATCTAGCACAGCAACTAGGTGTAGTTAACTTTCTGTGCTTACTTCCACTAGGGAGCAAATCCTCTCTTATTTAGCAAATAGTCACAGCTGGGAAAAAGATTTTATAAGGAAGCTTTTCAGTCATCCTTTGATTTGACTAGAGGGGTGCAAAACAGCTTGGTTTTCATTTGAGTTTCAGAGTGTATTTGTAGCCAAAGATGAAGTATGGAGAAAAGTTTGAATGAAGAAAAACTGTACTGTGAAGATAAAGTGATGTTTAGTGAAAAGCACCTAAAAATAGCCCTTGGAGAACAAGAAACTCTGAATTAAAAGAGGACGTCCATATTTCTGTATAATTTTCAATGGCTTTTCTATGTAAGGCTGATTTTCTGGTAGACCAGGATACTTAGAGGGGGAGCAATTTTTTCCACCTCCTTTTCTGTCGCTGCTCACCTCATCCAGTGTGGGGTGGACTTTTCAGTCAGACCTCAGCATTGCAGCATTCACCTTGAGTAATGAACTACACCAAGCACAGCCCACACACTCTGGTCTGCTGGGTAGGGCCTCTCCTACCCTGCTCTCCTGTTACCCTGCTACCAATACCTTGGTTTTGTCCAGCCTTTGTTTCTTTGTTACTAGAGTGGTTGCTGCCCATCAGTGAATACTAAGTCTGCTTCCCTGTGTGGTGAGCTTTTCTTTCAGTTTATTTTGTCTCTCGTGACTCAGGTCAACAAATCTCTCTCACCTTCCTCGTAGTGACATTTGAGTAAACTGCAGAAGCAGTTAGAGGTTGACTCTGGTAATGTAGGGAATGTGTGTAGCTCTGTCAGAGAGCTGTAGTGGGACAGAAAAAAGGTCCATGTAATCTGGTACCTCATCTCCAAATCTTTACTGATAACAGGTCTGTAAGGGAAGGCTGCAACAGAGGAAACTTACAGTGTAATTTCTCTAAAATATATTCTGAATATTTATGATTTAGAGATTTCTTATATCAGGGGAACAGAGGAAGGTTGTATTTTCAGATTGTAAGTTTTTTCCTCTATTAATTGTTTAATTAATTAATAATAGGCTATATTTTTAATTAACATAATTCTTTTTTGTGTCTCAGACACGCTGAAGCAACAAGCCACACAATTTTGTTTATTTAATAAAGCAGTACTTCCTTTTCTTTGTTCTGAACCTGTCCCTGAGTTTCTCAGCAGACTCCTGATAGTCTTTGCATCAGAAGAGATGACAAAGTGTTATTTCCATTAACTTCCTTGGTGGTCCTTATCTCACTTGGAAGCCCTGTCCACCCTCTGCAAAGCTATTTAAAACAGTGGCAGTGACATGACCTGTCTTGTGTGAGGAAAGCTATGGCAACAGTTTCAAAAAATGTTAAATTAGCTGGAAAGTTACATTCTTTAGATTTTTTTTTTTTTTGTATTGCTCTCAACTTCTGTTCAATGAGTCTTTTAAAGCTTGACATCCATTCTCTGCATAATATAGTCAGCAAGACACTACCTTTGTGGCAGCAGCTTTATTCAAGAAGATAACGCTCTGCAATCTGAGGCTTCTATGCAACAGACAGCATTTAATCTTCATGTTATTATAGACCACTAGAGGGTTTTCAGAACTGTCTTCAAATGTAGTTTTGATAGTAAAAAACAAAAAAAAATTGGCTCCCACACTTTGTAGTAAAGCTGTTCTCTTCCCCAGATAATGAACAGAACTCATTGGACAAATTTGCAAGATAATTTGCAGATAATTTGCAAGGCAAAGCACTGATGGGTACATAAGAGACTTGAACCTTCAGTTTCTCTTATTTTGGATGGACTTGGTTATGGTATCCAGATAAATTGGTGGCAGGAATCTCTGCTAAAACAAAAGAGTTGCAGGCTTGAACATTATCAGAATGTTTCACCCATCAGCGTTTCACACATCACTCTCCAGTTTCTTTTCATGATCATAAAACTATTTTTTACCAATGTTAAATTGGACTTCTCTTGTCTTTTCATGAAACATGAATCAGCTCAGGATTAGAACCAGGGAATTACCAGCCTGTAGAAGTCCTAGTCCACCTTCCCATGGGGTATCACATCAGTGAGCTGGAGGTAAATGCAGAATTGCTCCTCATCAGTGATTTTATGAATAAAGTTCAATAAGGGTAGTTACAGATTTTGCATTGAAAGTTTGGTTCATCTCACAAAGCCCATTTTCAGTAAGTAAAATTTATTACTGATCTAAAGAAGTGAGGAACAGAACGCTAATAACCAGTGTGACATATTTATAGTTCACAGTAATGAAACAACTCAACATACTTAGCAAGGGTGATATAATGGGTGAACACCTTCCTTGGATGCACTAGCAGACAAGAACTGCAATGCTTTTTTTTTCCCTATTTGGTCCTCCTCACCTGATGCTGGCACATTTCCTGCATAGTGGAATGACATGTCCAGTTCTGGTGTTGACGTTTTAAAGAGGATGTTGAAAAACTACAGGGTGTGTAGGGAGGAGTCACAAACATAGCTCAAGGCATGGAGAAAAATATTTATGGGAAGCGAATTTGATCTTATCTCAAAGAGGACCCGAGACAACCATGACTGGTGCATTACCAACCTTCCTCAAGAGAAAATAGAATATACAAAATCTTCTTTTAATCTTGCCGAGAAAGGCATAACAGAAAATTTATGGAAATTGAAATTGAACAAATTCATATTAAACATCTTTTAATGAGCATGGTTAACCATTGAAATACACAGAATCAGAACATAGCAAGTTCTTGATCTCTGTGTCTGTGTTAATATTTAAAAAAAAAATGTTCTCATCAGCAAAGTTATAGCCTTTCAGCCTAGATATGGGCTTAAATGGATCACAGTCACACTTTTATGGATTCAGGTCAAGACTGGCTGTCTTACACATTTCTGAAGCAATATGTAAGCCAAACACAGTACAGCCTGTTGGACTCTATCCAGGAATAAAAGTCTGTGATAAACTGGCCAAACACTTGGTCTTTTCCATCCAAGGGTGATGTTTTGTTAGCAGATCTACAAATCTTGACAGCCTTCCCTGTCCACAAAATGTCTTGAATACCCACACTTGCCCAAAGCAAGCCTGATTGCAAAAATCACTTACCTTCACAGAGGGCAAGTACTGCAAGAACTGATACAACCAGCATCACAGCTGTGCCTCATGAATGAGTGAAGCCAGTAGCTTTTGCCTCCTGGAAATAAAAGTACAGGAGGCCTATCAGCCTCTCAGGTGCTGTTTAACCTGCAGGTATTGTTGTTTGTGTTGCTTAACACAAAAAAGTGTTACAGTGTTATCGCTCACTCCAGCAGATACAGCATTGCTAATTATCCCATCATGTACTACTTTGCAGTGATATAAACAGCCCAGTTAGTGTCATTTTACATTATCTAGCAAGGAGCCTCCGTAGCCTGCATAGGGACTAGAAATGCTTGAAAGGAAAAGCAGGTCACTTTAAAGACAGATGTTGTAATTTCTCTGCCCATGCTTCAGACACTATGGTTTGCTTGAATCAATTCAGTAGAGAAGGAAAATGGGAGAGACAAATAGGGTGATGAAAGAAATGAATTCATGAATAGTCTTATTGCTGAGAATTCACCTAAAGCAGAGATGTAGAAGCTGATGCAAATACTGTTTGCCTCAGATTCTCCTAGATACAATACTTCAAAGTTCCTCCCTTCAAATTAAATCCATAACTTGAGTCCCTTTTCCTTGCCTGCAAAAGGTCATTTTTCTTTGCTGCTAATGGAATGGCTTCTTCTAGAGCCCTGCCTTAGGCACCTCTTGTGTGTACACCTGAGCTCTACACCACAGCTGAGAAATTCTACTCTATCTGATCTGGGCTGCTTCCTCAGCTTTGGTGCAATGGCAGACTCTGTATGGGGGATTATGTCCGATAAATGGGACTCCCAAATTTCAAGCGGAGATTTCCAGGCTATAAATAGATAAAATTAGGAAGAAACTGTGAAACACAGGATGCTGTGAGTAACTTGTGCTCATGCATATGTATGGAACAGCTAGAAATTCTGGACAAATGTCCTATATCCTCAAATTCTGCCTAGGTAAGATTTCCAGGCAGTAAATATATCTGAATATGTTTAAAAATATGTTTAAAAGAGTATCATTATTAATCTAAGCATCTGTAAGAAAATATTAGAAAAACTGGGAAATATAGACCCATCTCTTGGAGAGGGAATTGACAGAGAAAGTTATTAAAACAAAGCCGAGGAAAGGAAAATTTATTCTTAATGAGGATTTGCTGATAGTGAGATATTGTGCTATATAGTTGAATCACTGAAAGGAGGCAGTGTGGGCCTCATTTCACAGCTGAAAAAAGAAGACCATAATCCCAGTTAGATATTGGGAAAAGGAGGTGAAACAGGGGCTGAAATTTGTTTCATCTTTTTCCAAGTTACATAATCATTGTTGGCATCACAGGCATTTTTCTGCAGTACATCTTGCTCTTTCTGTGTGTCAGGTATGCAAGGAGAAATTATTTACTGGGAGCCACATGGATTATTACCATAGCCAGCTTGGTTCCAGGAGCACCATTTGGCTACCTTATGGCAAAAGGCTGGAAGTTCTTCCAGGGAAGTTGTCATACATGATCATAAGTAGCACAGGTTGCTGAAATGAGGTCTGTGATCTTCCAAGGATACTTCATTCTGAGATTGGCTTCTGCTTGTTCTCAGGTAGCTAATTTTGCTTTAAGACATTGAAAGAATATATATTTTCCTGGTGTTCCTTTTCCAATTGAGCAGCCATATGGATTGCCACATGGAGAGAGGAAGGACAGCAGGAGAGAAGACAGTCCAGCTCAGAGTAAATCAAAAGGTGGTTCACATCCCTCAGGGTGTCATCCACACTGGAAACCTGAGACCTTCTGTCCAATGGCAACAACAGGAATTAGTCAGAATGCAATTAAGGGGTCTTGACAAGGAGGTGTGGAGTCACTAATTAAGTGGATTAGGGGAATCTGAATGAACACCTCTTCAAATATACTCATGGAAAGGACAACACTTCCATAGAAGGAAGCATTTCTATACAGGAATAAGATTTCTGTAGTGTTGGATGTGAAGATTTTCCCCAAATTTGCGCTGAATTTACATACACTTTGTGTCATAAATTCTTTAAGCTGAGGGAGCTCCAAAAGAGCCCTAGCATATTATTTTCTGAGCAAACACCTGTAAAAGGAATGTTGTAAATCTCATCCATTCCTTGAGGTGACACTCATGTGGCACTCATGTGACACCTGCATGTCTCAAGGCACAACCAAACTTTCAAAAAGCTTGTGTGCAGTTGTCAAGGGAATTTTTCATACATGTCTCAGGCTCTATTTGCTATGCAAATTGAATAGCAGCACACCCAAAATAACTTACATGTGTCTGCCTATTTGCAAATTGAACTATGTAAGTTAATAGGCTGCAGAAAACTGGGTCCCCACAGCAAAGTACAGAGATCTACAACTTATAAATCAGCAGGACCTCTCTGTTGTTGTCTCATAACTCAGTTGCCCAATGAAATCACCTCCCATCTTAGATACCTCTAGCAAATTTGGTTTTTGTCTGTCTGTCTTTCTAACACCACCATTTGCAAGTATGCCACCCCTGCACAGGCTGGCTCCAGAGCAGAAAGACATCAATAGAAAACCTCTCATTTATTTCAGCACCTTTACAGTAGGCAGGAAATAAATAGGAATATTACACACACTGTCCTAAAGAGGCTTTTCTTCCTACCAAATTACTCCAGGTATATTTGTGAGGAGTTCAAAAGTATTTTGATGGAAATGAATATTTGTCCTGAAAAATCAAGAGAGCTGGCGATGAAGTCCAGGAATTCAGAGCGTAACATGTACTGTGTGAGTTTTTTTCTAAAGAATAATTTACAGCACTTCTCAGGGGACTCAGCCTAAGTAGTTATGACAGACCAGACAGAAAAACCCTTTTATGCACATTACCTCAACTTCTAGCAACACTGCTGTGAAGTCCTTAAGCTTTTTGGTGTTTTAAAGAGAGATGGAAATTCTATTACCAAACATTTTTAGCTTTCAAAAAAATGCTGCTGTCTTCAGAAGCAAAACTTTCAGCAAGAATCAGTCTATCCAGACAAAACTCCTGCATGAAAAGCATTTTCCATTGAAAAAAATGGAAGTTTAAATTACCTATTTTGATGTGCATAACAGAATTTTACTGACCATTCCATCAAAATTCTATTTGCAGATTGGGCTTTAGTAAAAAAAAATATAAAATGGAACTAACTGATAGTATTTTGAAATTACAGTGGTGAATCTTTTTCTCACACCAATTCACAATCATAATTGTTTCTATTAAAGAGGTTTTGCACCTCTCACCTGATTTCTGCACAGAAAACATGACAAGGTTATCCTTCCCTCCCACCTCCTGCTGAGCTTCCTGGAGTTCCAGGGTTTTGACCACTTGTGTTAGCAGCTCATCACTGATACTTCTTTTGTTCTGTTTGTGTCCATGCAGGCTGCTGCATTTTTAAATCCTTTAGCCAAGAACCTCTCATGCGTCCTAAATCAGTGTCACCTAAAGCAATACTACAATGGATCCCTGCCCTTTTCTTGGATGAAGTGCTCACTGCAGCACTCAGAGCTCTCATCTAAACATGCACCATGCCTTGGACACAAAGCATTCTAAGCATTTGGCAACCCTAAATTTAGCGTTTGCTGGGCTATGAACTCAGCCCAAGAAGCAGTACATGCCAAGAGTCCTCACCCATTTCCTGTAAGGTAACATTACAGTAAAAATAAGTGAAGAAGGTGGTATTTCTATACCTCCTCTGGGTAATTTTTCAGAAGTCTTTGTTCAGCATGAGTGCAAACAGGAGGACAGGGACTCTGGGGTGACTTTTGCAGCCATCCTTCGCTACCCAGCATAAATAAATTTCTATTTATCTCGGTGTGGCTTTGTGAAAACTGAGCCATTAAGATTCAAATGACTGAAAGGTGGTAGAAATAACATGGGCCATATATATCAGCATAATCAGATTTTAGACCTGCAGACCTCCTTCCTGCAAGGGAATTAAATACAATTCTCTGATACCTGATCATGAAGTTTTATTCCAGGACAGCAGGGTTGCTTTTATTTATTGCATAAAGCACTTATGATCATAGGATGCTTGGTAAAATACAGATGAACTGCTCTGAAGTAGGCACCTACAGACAGTTGGATTTTGGGAAGCCCAGGAGGTCATACCTCTCTCTGAAAACTCTTACTTCTTTTCAATGGGACTTTGAAAGAAGAATAAAAGGAGTGAGCTTTCAGCCACCCCCAGTCTAAATCAGCATCTTTCCTTTTGCTGCTGGGAGCTCATGTTGTGACAGGTCATTGTAAGATCTGTAAGCGCAAAGATGAAAGTAATTGAAGCTCTTGAGGGAAAGGCAGAGAGGTTAAAGCTGGAGGTAGCAGCAGGATGTCACAGGGTGGGAGGGGAAGTCTAGAAAGAAACCTTGAGATTTGCTTTTACCTGTATGGCAGAGTTTGAGCTGCTCTTGTCTCCCCTAAGAAGGCTTGCTGTTTCTGTAATGGGGTTGTTATAATTTGAATACTAATTGTCCTTCACTGAAAAACAGACAAAACTGGAGGTGCTGAGAGAGGAGGAAGCTCTAACAAAGTGAAACCTGGCAGACATGACAGAGCCCCTCCCCATCCTGTTCAAAACCACAGATCTGAAGAGGCTCCCCAGCTCTATTAGAGGGCAGAGATGCCACTATCCTTTATTACACTACCTTACCGTGTGGATTGCTATTTTACAGCTCTTGGTGTTCCCTAAGCATGTAGCTCTCTAAGCTGTTGGTAGGTGTGCATGCACTGAGCTGATCAACAGTCTCTTACTTTCAGACTTTTGGTTTCACAAAAATTCAAAGCAGTGTGGGCTTAGGAAAGGGGAGATAAATCTTGGTTCTTTCATCTAGGATGATCCATTACCAATACAGTAAAAATACTCAATTAAAAACTCTTTTGGAAGAAAAAAAATGGATTTGTATAAATATAAAATATAAAAAAAACATAAAATATATAAAATATAAAATTGACTTTTGACTGAAACAAAATTAACTATCCTACGCCAATTTCATCCTTTTCCATAAAAAATGGTTTCCATAATAACTGTGGTGTTTTTGGAGGACAATAATTCTTGTGTGCCTTGCCCCATCTTCTTTATGTGGTGCAGGGTGTCATAGCATGGATTCATCTCCAGTACTCCATGACAGTAGCATCCCTTATCACACTTTCTGCTGGCACAGGAGAGACTGCCATTGAATTTCACAGTCTATTTTTAACTTTCACCATTTACTATGCACTAGAATTTGATTAATCTCTCTGAAAATGAAAACTTTAGCAATTTGGCACTATTTAGGCTGAAATAGCTAGAATATTTGGGCACAAGTCAGTGTTGGGAACTCATCAAATGATGCTGCCATTTCTTTAGAGTACTCCCTCAGCTGCCATCAACAGGGACTGTAGGTCTGGCAGTCACACCTTGTCAAACACAAGGAGACTCTGCCTTTAGCTCCTTGATATATAATGTTCATTAATATCCCACATATTCCCAAGAACCTGTTGCTTTGATTTTCATCTGGTTTTGTTTAAGCGTGTTGGAGTTCATGGGATGTTTTGATTGTCTCTTCCATACTTTTACACACAAAATCTCTGCTATAAAGCTGCCATCTGCCTCTGAAATATACACCAAACATGCTGAGGCTCTCCTCTCTAGAGACTTCCTGTTCTCTATGAAAAACTGAATAAAATTCATATGGATGTTTCAAAGACAATAATTAAAAAGGAAAGAAAAAAGCTTTTGAAGGACTGAAGGAGTCAGAGTTGACTATCTTTACCAGCATTATGTAATCCAAATGTCCTCACTGCAACAGCAAAAATGTGGTTGAAGTTAGCCTACCCTATACAGTTCAACCTCAGACTACATTTTAAATACTAAGGAGTTTGTGCCACGTGTGAATTTTATGCTCTCTTGACCAAAAAGGTGTAGAGGAAGATTTGGCTTGTACAACAGAAGCAGCCAACACTGAATAAAACTCATGGGCAATACTCCCTGAGTAATGATAAACAGTTTGGTGGCCATAATTGTTGTCCCTTTATTGTCACTGGACCAATCCATCCTCTGATGCAGCACTAGAGATCAGTGCCATTGTTTTACTGTCACTTACCTGTCTGTCCACTGAGGGCCATCGTGATGATGAGGCTCACCATCAGTTCAGGTAACAAAACTTTTGACCATGGGGTCTGGCTGGGCCAGCAGCTGCCCAACTGGCCTATGTGACATCCTGAGCTTTCCAGTCCTTAGCAGATAATTTAGAGCTTGACCTGGCAGATGAGTGTGTCATACTACAGGCAGACTTAGTCTTCATCTGGGTAAGCAGTTCCACCTGAGCAACATGGGCAAAGGCTGTTTGTGATCCACAGCCCAGGGCAATCCCATGTGGGATTCCTTCTCTTTCCATTAGTGATTTATATTATAATAATGCACAGAAGCCCATCCAGGAGCCTGCTGCCATACTGATGGATATCACAATAACTCCTCATTATGGGCTGAACAGGCTGCCATCTTCTGTCAACTGCATTGTGAAAATTGGCTCTACTGTTGATTTCTTTACTTCTCTCAACTGGAAAGTCTTTACAGTTAATGCTAACTCTGGTCACACGCAGCAAAGGCAGTCCCTGTTCCCAAATCTTCCGAAGGTTTAGATTAGATGACAGTAAGTTGCAGTGATGTGAAGGAATACATTTTTCTCTTCTGCTGATGGATGAAATGAAAGGTTCAGCTCTTGCTGAAGAGAGAGACACTGAAGGTGCACAATGCTGCCTCCAACATGCTGCAAGGATTTTCTGATGCACTGCTTGGGACCTGCTGCAAACAGCTACATCAAGCAGTTCATTCACTACTAAAAGCAGCAATATGCTGTTTCAGACCTGCAGATCTTGGGCATCGTGCTGTGTGTGTGCTTGGTCAAAGCCTCTGACATCGTGTGTTAGTTGAGAACACAGCTGCTGTTGTTGTGACACAGTAATTCCTCAGAGTTGTCTGAGTTCCCTATAAAATGAGAACAAAGGCTCCAGCTGTGGAAGATGTACCACAATTATTTAGTTTGTAACAGAAAGCAAGTAGATAGACCAGGAAACTCTGAAGAAAAGTTTTTTTCTTCATCATTGGCTTTGGCAGAATAAAATATAGGTAAGGAATTTGCCATAAGGAGCAGATGGAGGATTTCTCAGAAGAAATCCATGAGAAACACCATTAAAACTGTGTATTTATTGACTTCATCTGCCGCAGGCCTGACTCATAACATTATGTGTGACTCAGAGCAAAACTAAAAACTGGTGCCCTCTGAGATGAGAAAAGATTCTGAGGCACAGTTTAGGGAAAGAAGCTGGGACTCCCCACAGCAGCAATAGGTAAAACACCCATGCACACTAAAGAAAACAGAGAAGTCCTTTCATTCTAAACACTGTTACAGCTTTGGTGCGAGCTGTTGATTTTTATGGCCTGTCACCATTGAAGCAATAGGAAAATTATTGTTACCCTTACTGACAACTGCATCTGTCTCCAGGATCAAGCACTGTGGGCTGTCCTTGTGACAACGTGGGACACAGCTAAAGGTTCAGAGCTTGATGATGTCAAGGGGAGTTTTTTCACTGATTTCCATGGGTACCATATAAGTCCTTTATGCAGCTACTTCATTAAATGTTTCTTTTTTACAGTATAGGTCTGATGTACACAGGACACTGGAAAGCACTTTTACTGCCAACCCTCTGTTTGAACCAATGGGCAGTTTGGAGTATTATGGTCCATAATTTTTGACTGAGGCTCTAAACTTCATTGTAAAAATGCTGTCCTTGTAAGTTTGCTATCCTGAGTGTTGCCATAAACACAGGTTCTTGCCAGCTGGGAGACATGTAAGGTAATTTCTGATGATCTGATGAACGCCTGGGTACTCCCAGGCAGCAGCAGGATGCCTGAGCTGGGATCACTGTAATTTAAGCAGTGGACTGAACCAGGAGTGGGACTGTATAGTCCTTTCAGAGATATATCTCCTCCTTGGCTATTTATGCTCTGCATGCCAGCAACTCACACATGAAAGGATAAGCCAGAGCCCAAATCACACATTTTACCTGAGGACTAAGCTTTACATAAATCCTGTTAAAGCTTTTAACGTGTGTTACAGGTGAGTGAGCAGGAGATCCCCTCCAGGCTGATGAACATGAAATTTATTGACCCTGTTTTACAAATGTCATTTTGGGGAAACCTGTGGGTTTGTGCCAGCAACAGCACTGGAGAGAGAGATAACAACTTGCACCTCCTGGCAGATTCCCACTAGCTTTTAAAGAGCTCAGCTGCATTTCATCTCACAACTTTTTTGATCTAAAACAAAGAAATAAGGAAAGATTAAGGTAATTATGCTAGGCAGCCTTGCCATATAGTTTTGGCACAGATTTTGCCCTAGCCAGTGATTTTAAAAGCTGACATGGATTTGAAATGGAATTTGAATAAATAATGGAAAAATAATAGGAATGTAAATAGTAGTGCTTAATTTGAAGATAGCAGCCTGGGAGGTTGGGATCATACTTCTGTGTGTGGTAGAACCCTCACCTTGGAAATTCCTATTGACACCATTGTTGACAGGATCCCACCCCAGCTCCTCTCTTCCAGTCATTTATGACAGCCAGGTGCAGGTTTTTTGTGACAAACTAGAAAAATTATGAAAGCTTTTAGAGACTGAAGCATATCAACATTACAGGTAAGCAGTGAAGCTCTGTATTGCTTCTTCTGCCTTTTAAATCCAAGAACATTTTACAACTGCCCAGTCTACATGCATTTGCAGAACTAAGTTCTGCAGTAGTACAGTTAATAAACCACTGTGCTCTTTTATCTATCCACCAGTTTGAGAATGACAGGTGTTTAAACACTCTAAAAGATTTCAATAGGCCTTTTTAAATGTAAAAATTAAAAAAAAGGTTTCACAAGCCTTGTATCTTGCTCTGGCTCCCAGAATAGGTTTTTCAAATGGTACATTCGAATGTAGATTGCCTCTGTACTTTGTTGGGAGAGAGCTTGGCCAGGCAGTGGGATGATCAGGCAACCCAAAGGACATATTGTCAGTGTGGATTTCTATCCAGCTCCTTGCTGAGAGCAGGGAGCTATAGGGGAAGCCCCTGTTTCTGCTACGATGTGGTGAGTGGGAAGGCCATTTCTCTGAAATGTAGGCAAAACTGAATACTGTCACTCAAAAGATTACTTGGCTCAGGGCATTCCTGCTGCAGAAAGGGAAAAGAGAAGAGGGGATGAAGAGTGGCAGCGGGAGGTGCCAGGTGTGGCATTGAGGTGGTGAACTGATCATCCAGGTGTTCCCTCTTCTTCCTCATACACAACAACAGCAGCCTGGTGCTCCAGAGCTTTGACACAGGGTTTGTCCAAGGGCTGGTGCTACAGCCCCTTCAGACACAGCAGCGTGCAGCCAAAGCTTAACCCAACAGCATCCCTGCAAAAAGCCATTAAAGCTCCAGGAATAGCGAGTCCTGAGGTGGTGTAAGGGAACAGGCATGATGATTGCAATACATGTTTCACCATGAGACTGTAGGAGCAAGAGAGAGTTTTGTTGTGGTTTGCATTCAAGTGTTCCTGGATTTTCACTGTACTTTTAAAGGGGGGCTATTCTGAATTTTTTATATACCTTTTTTTCTCTTCTGCATCTCCAGACAGCTTTCTCCTGCAGTTATCTGTGCCTGTCACTCTGACCAAGTGAAAAGAGCAGATATATTTAGCAAAATTACTTAAAGCACAGCAAGGAATAAAAATAAATCAATTAAAGTTTAAGTATCTGAAAATCAAAAATCAAACTTGTATTTGTTCTTAATGATCCCTTCCTTTATCTGTTTTAATTCAAAAAGAGCCTCTTGGGTTGGGAAGACTATTATCATCAACAAATGTTATTCTTTAAAAACAAACAACAAAAAAAGAAAATGCTTGTTAAGTGCTGAAAGCTAGCAAGTTTAATTGGCCAAGATTAAACATGCTTTTAGAGACATATAACTACCCAGAAGGGAGAGGGGAGGAAATTACAAAAAAATGTTTCTGCCTACGAGGTCTGTTTGATGTATTCAAATGTATCATTCAGCTCCTGTGTCTCAATAGTTTAATTCAGACCTCTTTGGGCACTTTTCCTGGGTCTCTTCCTGTTGATCCCCAGTCACAGACTTGGGATACTGCCTTGGGGTAGTTTTACACTTAAGCAAAACACCCAAAATATCAGAATGCATTGGTATTTGGCCTGAAGTTCCCCAATACAGACATCTGGATGAAAATACAGAGCATTTTCTTCATCTTAGTGTCATTGCACAGGCCAGTTGCCTTCTTCCTGTACACAGCAAATGTGATGTACAGCCCTCCTGTGGTGGTTCAAGCCAAGGCACTTGGGTCATATTTAAAACGAACTTGAAGTGTATATGTGGCTGGTTACTGCTGTTCGGTTGATAGGGGGTAGCACTAATGTTAATTCCTCATTGCTCAGACACGTCTCATTGCTCTTAAACAGGAGCTTGAATTTTCACCATAGCTTCTGATTTGGATGACTGAGGTAAAACCTTGGACAAGTGTCAGCTTCTCTCCAGCTGGCCTCTCTGGGGCAGATGTATCTGGAACATGTGTATCCAAGAAACCCAAAATATTCCTCATTATTCCTATGAAAGAAAAAAAATAAAATCTCTGAGAAAAATCCCTTGACAAATAAGACTTCCTGGTCCCTTATTAATGGTTCTTTCCCATATAGTTCTCACAAACTTCATCTGGCAGACCTGAGATGAGCCTCGATGTCTCATATTATTCATCTGAAAACTGTGTGAGTCTGTGAGCCTTGGTCCAAGTGAAGCCAAATGAGGATAATTCAATGACTCCTTTTAAACCTTCTTTTGAAAGTTTGAGATCATACCTTCATGTTCCTTTTCAAATCTTGCCATAAATTATTTGTTCAAGGGAGTTTAGGGAGGAGAAGTAAATTAATTCAAATCTCCATGGCTCCTGCACAGTGCCCTAATTTTTTTCACCATCCTTCTTGGCAGGGGATGAAGCACACAGCAGAATTAATAGAGACTGGCAGGAGGGCAGTGCAATGTGTCACTCATCAGTATACACTTCTTTGACTTCAGACCTTTTCCAGCTGGATCTACTCATAAAAACCCTCAATGCTCCAGCTGGAAACGGCTGGTGACTCCAACTGTGCCGCTGTGACTCTGGAAAACTCCTGTAGACAAATTAACACAAGAGGAGACTGATGGTCCCCTGATTCTGCACACACTGACCCCAGCACCTGCCTGTAGCCTCCCCCCTCGCTGAGCAGCAGCATTAGCTAATGTGTTCTTGATTGCTGCCGCACTTAAGCAAATGAACGAATGCAAAGTTGTTAAATGCAGAGTAAACAATTAATTAAACACTTTACTTTTGTGATGTTTAGAATGGGAAAAAAAACAAAATGTGACTTTCCTACACAGCCATTGCCACCCCTCACACATTTTATTTTTATCAGCACAGCATTGCTCTTCTAATGACCTGACTTTTCATAACATGGACTTAATAGCTCAATAAATGCCACGGTGTGAAAAATAGGTTCAGTCAGTATCTCAATCTCCCCCAGCTGCTTTAAAAAAAAAGTTTTCTTGGCTTTTGGTGTCTGTTTTAGGGAAATATGAATCCTGGAGTTAGTACATGCTAGGAGATACTTACCCTATTCATTTCTGTAAGGTCAAAACATTTCTCCAAACAGAGTCCTCCTGGTGAGGGTATTTTTATGACTTGAAATTCATTCTGTGTTAGCTTTTATAGTCATTAAACTGTGAGGATCCTTGATGAGGTAATTTTTTTCTGGCATTGAAAATAATTTAACAAGGACTGTATTCCACAACTATGTAAACCTACTAGAGAGAATTGAGATACCTCTGTGGAAGAAGCTGGACATGCAGAAAAATCAATTCTCACATCTTCGAACAAGTACTAAGTTTAGGTCCTTCCCTTCTGTAGATGGTAGCATTTTGAGATGGAAGGTATTCAGAAGTAGGAAACTCGGGAGTAAGGAGATGGAGAGACCAAATAATAGAAATTGGCCAGGTTGTGAAACCACAATTCCTAATCAAATAAGCATCCTTTCTCAAGGACTTGCTGGGCAAACCCTCTTCTTTTATCCTCTGTTTTTTGGGAGATATAAAATTTACTTTGAGCAGTGCTTCATGGCTAAAACTTTTATCAATGATTTGAGTCAGCTAACAATTTTACTTTGCATATTTTAAGAGGGAAAAAAGGCTCTACGAGTGATCTCAAGCTTATAAAATTTGAAATAAACAAAAAAAAACAACTCAACAAAAACAAATTGAAGTTAATTTTCCTGAAGATGCTCCTTAGTATTTACATAATGGGTTTGTGTTTCTAAAAAGAAAATTTTGCAGATCATTGAACCACAGCACAGTGACTAAGTGAGTTTGCTACTAAATCATTCAAAACAAGAGTTGTTTAGCTTTTAGAAGAAGCAAACATATTGTTGCATAAGACTCTGAAAGGACTATTACAGTTTTTGTGCATCATTAAAGCAAAACTCCCAAATAATCCCTTAGTACGTAGGTTGGAAAACCATAGCCTGTAATGAAGCTATGAATATTTATTATAGCAGAACTACAGCAAGTGAGAAGAAGCCTTGGCCTAATAGTCTATAATGCAGCTGGCTGCATAATCTGAATATCACAAAGTCAAGAATTTACCAAATCTAAATAACAGCTATCTGTTATGCAGCTGAAGCTTTGGGAAGAAACAAACCTCCCCACTGTATCAGATCAGAGGTGACCATACTCCAGCCTTCAGCCTCCATATGGGGCCAGCAGCATTCCATGGCATTCACAATCCTCTACCAGGCGTTGGGAGGGGACAACCCCTGCAAATGCTGCTTTCCTGTCCCTGAGGTCAAATTTCAGCTGTGTCCCAGAGAAAATCGTGGTTCCAGCACAACACCTGAACAGGCTGATCCTGTTCTGGTCTGTATACTCAAACTGTGTCAACCCCATGTCACATTACATTGTAGACAGGAAACATTGGCACAGCCCAGATCTAGAGACTGACTTAATGGTATTTTCTGCCCTTTTCTTATCATTTTACTCATAATTTCTGATAGACATTTCTATACTTTGATTTGGCTTGATATTTTTGACCCCTGCCAAGCATAGAGGGAGTGTTTTTGGGGAAATCTGCAATGACTAATTTAGATCTAACTCACACAGATAGCTGGAGTTATTGTTCCTGTTGTGCATTATTTTGCTCCTAGCAACACTGAGTTTCATTTACCATTTTATTACTCAGTCTCTCCATTTCATCCATCCACAACTATTTACCTGCACCATCAACTTCAGGATGGTAAAATCTAAATAAGTTTTGCTCGAATACAAACTCTGTCATTACACTACTCCCTGCTTTTCTCAGATCATTCATTAACATCTTGGTTAGCTCCAGCTCCCTGGCATGTTTCACCCCTTCGCATTGAGTTGGGATTCTTTTTAACTGCAGTCTTTGCAAAGTGATGATTTTAGTAAACATTTATAAATTATTTAGGTAATAATTTATAAGATTTTTTTTCCTCTTGTCTTACAATGACTTTATGCTTTAACCAAGAATAATTATTTGCACCTTTTTTTTCCACGCCAGTAATTTGGTTATACTGTCCCAAAACATCCTAAAAACCCAAGCATATTTAATGCAGGTAATGCATTATTTTCAGCCCATGCCTTGATTTCTTCAATGAACTATATGTAACTTTCTCTTGCACTGAAACTTCAATTTTAGACCTTTTTTCCCAGATTCATTCCCTTTAGTGGAATGGGATTTCCTCCATTTCTCTAGAGTAAATACCAAGACAAGTAATGTTTTTTAACTTTCAGTTTACTATCTGCACTGGGTGTTCAGGAACAATGGACAGTTTAAAAGTCACTAACAACTCTCCAATGAGTAAAACTGAGAACTATATACATTTTGTACTCATTCTAGAGTGAGTAACCCAGTCAGTCTATCTGCATATTTATAAATTTACTGGGTCAATTCTTCATTCAAGACAAAAGTACAGATCCTTAAATGCTCTTTACCTTGAAGTCTTGGTAACAAGTGTTCATTTAAACACATCAGTCTGTGAGTTTCTACATCACATTGGCTGGAGGTTTTTTCCTTTCCTTCTATATTTTAGAGTTTGCATTAAAAGACCTGTTCTTTCAAAAAACTTTGGAAGGCTTAACTTGTGCCACTAACCAATTTGTTAGGGCTTGATTTTTACCTTTCATCTGCTTTGAAGAGTGTTTTCTTGTTTGGGTTTTTTTCTTTTTTCTTTTCTCTGGTTCATGGGAGCATTGTGAAATACAAAGTACCATGAGTAACGTGCAGCTCTGTGCCATGATGCTGTACAGTTCTGACCTCAGAATCAGAGAACCCCAAAGGCTGTTTAGATTTAATCAAGACAGCAGCCACTACTAGCTACAATTATGTCAGTGAAAGGTATAATGAAGAATTCGAGGGTCTATCCCATAGCCTGTGGCTATGCTGATTCCTCGATAGCACAGAATCATTGGTGACACAGAGCTCTTATCTGCTCTTATCTCCTCCCTTCTGGGCTGGGACAGACCTTTCCAGGCAGCTTCAGGTGACAGAAAGGTGAAATACAGTGGGCACCCACACATGGCAGCTCTGTCCCTGGCAGAGCTCTTTTTTATTTCTCTTTGTACAGAAATCATGCCCTTTCTCAGTGAGGACACAATACAGTTTCTAAATCCATCCATGACAAATAGACAAAAATCCTGTAAAGTCATATTCTAATGAATTCTGGTTCTAAAGGTGGCCCATTTATACCATATTATCACCTGCCTCTCTAAGATTCAAGTCACCAGCTTGTCTTCTGAAGTAAACCTCTATACACAAGCTATCCTACGCCAAAAAAAACAGACTTCAGTAACAGTTTTTCAATCTCATCTTGCCAAGGTTGAATTTCCTAAACAGTAGGCTTTGAAAGTCAACGAAGTCTTTTAAAATTCATAAAGCAAAGTCTTCTGTCTTCTGTTTGAGGATGATTGTGTTTAGGGGTGGATTTTTCTGGATTTTATAAAGATGCACATTTTTTATGTCCCCTTAAGACAACAAAAATTGTCTTGATCTAAATAATATGACCTTCTTGCGATCATTAATTAATCCTCCTTAACTGAGAAAACATTTTTGCACAGAGTAGTTTTTTTTCCTTCCCTCTGGCAAAGCAGTCAACCAAAATAGGAGAGAAGAAAAATCTCATCTCTTGCACAAAGGTGTGTGAGTGTCAGACACACACAGGGATACCCCTCAAGAGTCTCTAGGAGAATCAGGAGCATATGGACACTGGAGATCTGCTTCATTTCTTCTTTGGGTCAGGCTGGCTGTTATCCATTATGGATTCTGCAAGCCTGACTGCAACGTGTGGCACTGAAGTTAAGATCACTCTAGTCAGGAACACAGATAAAATCAATGGTTTATAGCTGCTTACATTTATCAGTTGAAGTGGTCAAATTTTTTGTTATGTGTGACCAGTTTGAAAGAATTTTCTTGTGATTGATTTCTCTGTATTTTATACTTTCAAGGCACTGAACAAATCACAGATTTTTGAAAAGCAATTGGTATTCAAATATAGGATACTTTCTCTTGTTTTCTGCTGCATACATATATATATGTGTGCAGCAGAAATATGTATATATATACATACATATATGTACATATATACACACACAGGCCTGATAATTTGACCAAAGCACAGGAAGGCTTTATTTAGTTTTCCACCATAATCCATTTAGCCTTTATCATTGAGAGATCTAGGGGAAAAAAAGTCAGTTTGGCAGGTAACAAGTTACTGTTTCACATTATCCAAACTACACTGCATGACTGTGTTACTATCTGCTGTCCAGTGTGAGTGAAAATGTGACTTCCTCACAGCCCATTTCAGCTCTTCATCAGAGGAAAGCAGCACACCAGCAGCAAGGTGAGCTCAAGCAGAGGGACCCCATCTCACCCAGTTCCCAAAAGAAATATTCATGGAGCCACAGCCTCGAGCAGCATTGCCACAGAAGCCTAAAGCAATTTAGCTGGGTAGCTGAAAGCTGTATTACCTAGCAGTGGCAAAAGCTGGTGAAAAGTCCACAGGAGAGCCCCTACCAGGAGGAAGAATGTGAGCCTGAAATGTGGACAAGGATGTGGTAGTCAGGGGATAGATTTGTGTAACAGCATTATTAATAGAAGAGGTACCTTATTTTTGAAGAAGTGAGTTGCCTTTTGCCTTTGGAAGTTGATCACAGCTTAGCTGATGTGCAGGAATCTGTCAGACCATGATGTCCCTATGTTGAAACACTAGGTTCTCAAACAGATCACCCAAATTATCTAGCATTGTTCTTATGCTTTGGCTAAATCTATCACGCTAGTGAACTACAAGGTGCAGAGACAAAAAAAAAAAACAACAAAAAAACCAACAAAAACCAAAACAAAAAAAAACCCCAAAAACCCCCAAAAAACAAAAGGCAAAACCAGTGTTTTTAAATGTAGCAAAACCTGTTCTACAATCCTGTTTGTGTCAGCAGTTCCCACACTAGGTTCCCTACTGGCAGACAAATGCAACAATCTCATAGCAAGTTTTGAGCAATTCCCATCTCCCCAAAAAATTATATCAACAGCAAACCAAATTTCCAAATGCTTCTCAAGGATAGGTTTCTGACTCCAGGGCTGTCTTCTCAGGGGACAGCTTGCTTGACTCACTATATTCTGCCCTTTTTGCCACGGCACTATGGAAGCTTATGTGCTAGATAGACAGTACTCCCTTTGAGAAGGTTAGAAGCTGAACCCTCAGATCTAGATGGGAGCTGGCTCAGCTCTGGCTCTGTGGAGCAAACGACCTTGCACAGGATTTATTACTGTTATGAGCCTCTTTCACGAGAAATCTCTTAATCAGACCCTGACACCAATCCCAGTTTCCCATTCTGAGATAGAAGGGAGCCCTTTGATTTCATCCTCATGATCTTCATGTTTGTATTTAAAATATTACGCAGGATAAGTTTCTTAGCCCAAAGCTGCTGTTTGTTTCAGTGACCCTGACAACTCCTCTACATTTGCCATCTGTTTCAGAAATTGCTTTACCTGGAAATTTCCCTTACTGTTCTCTTCCCCACTTGCAGGAACACCACTCCTTAACTCATCTGAGAGTAGATGGGAAGCAGTGCACAGCTCCCCACCATACAGCAGGATGAGAGTCCTGCTGCATCTCGCAGAAACAAAATAAGGCAAAGCGTCACAAAGAGTCTGAGACCTTCACATACAAATTTAGTATGGATAGTAGAATCATCACAAATAGGATGGAAAAGGACCTTGAAAAATCCTCTACTTCCTTATGTAAAACAGGTAGATGAGCACAACTGCCTTTCCTTTGCTCATTATCCATCTTGTCTTTCCTTCGCCCTCTCATTTTCTCTGTTCACATCATTGTAGCTCTGGAGTTGGCTTCTTTATCCCCTCAAAGCAGCTGGGAATACAGTCTGACCACAAGGTGCTGCTACAGGGAATAAAGATGATTGTAATAAATAAGGCAGCAGAAAACTACTGCAGATGAAATAAAATGCAACAGATGAGTCATTAAATATTGAACTAAACTCGGGCTGCATAGCCAGACTCAATCTGTTTTTACTGATGGTAAATGATGGGCTTATATAATTTTCAGTATCCTGATGGATGAGATGACATCAGTTGTTTAGGTTGAGCAAGACAGAGTGAAAAGGGTGCATTTCACTATTCTCACTAAAAGGCCAATTCCTCTACAGTGCTCAGGACCTGGGAGGCCTCACTGCCTTTCTGGTTGGACTCTTGGTTTCTCCAGTGTTAATACAAGCTGTGGCATTTTGGAGCAGTTTGGTTTAGGCAGTTTATAAAAGGTCCTCAAATACAAGCTTGAGGATTGATTACCCTTGTCGATTTTTAATTAAAATTAACAATGTGGGTAGGAATAGATTTTTATAATTACCAGGCCACTGAAATTAAAAAGAGAGAAGATAGTCCCCAAAACTCTGAGACTCCATTTCTCTCCAGCCAGGGTCACCACCATACAGTAACTGCAGGGAGGCATGCTTTGCTGCAAGGGAGAGAAAATAAAAATTAACTTCTGATGTACAAAAGCACTGAAGCTGCTGGCAATTAAGTTGTTCTTTAATAAGATGCCATGCTTTAAGCCACTAAAATTAAGGGCTGGGGGAATCTCTCTGCCACACTGCTCTTTTTGCCACTCAGACCAATACGTGGTAGCCACCTGAGGTTAGAGAGTTATGATTAAATTAATAAAGCAAGGCTTGGCTATTAAAGAGTAAAACAAAGAGAAGAATGATTGCAAATAATTACTGGATGCATTGGTGGCATTTAATTTATTTTTTTTCTGCTCTTAAGGCTGGTAATTTTTTTGCTGCTGTTGTTCTTGATGGGGTCTTCAGCTAGAAATCACCTGCCAAGCCACAATTTTTCACCAAAGGTTAAAAAGAGGTTGAGATGATAGAAGAAGATAGATAGAACATCCCTCAAAAATATGAATGATGTTTGGCCAGATAAGTGAAAATATAAAAATTTTTTCTGTTTTTTTTTGTTGTTGTTTGGGTTTGGGTTTGTTTTTTGTTTTTGGGGGTTTTTTGGTTTAGTTTCTTTTTCTTCGGTAAAAAAATTCCTTTTCACTAGAAAATTTAGAAGAAATTAACAAATTTATCATCAGTTTCCACCGAAACCTCTTTCCTTAATGAAACTGAGTATTTCTAAAATATTTTTGCTTCAAGAATCCCTTCCTGGGTGATAATACGAGGACACTGTGTTAAAGAAAATGTTGATTGAGAAGCTTCAACAGCAGCTGCTCTTCAAACCACATGTGATGTGTCTGGCTTCTTGGCAACTTGTTCCTGAAGCTGGTATTCACCTTTCCAAATACATAAAGACATTGTTGTCTATTGTTAAGTCCAGATTTTTAATCATTTGCACTTGTGAAACTTGTCTGGCCTGAGGTTCAATCCTTTGCTCCATGTTTGATGGACTAAGTTAGAAATATGTCTTTACATCTCAGCTCACATATTCTATAGCTGGAGCAAAAGGTTTTTCACAGCTTCTCTCCCCACCACCCTCAAGCCAGTGATGTAAGTTGTGGCTTGTTCAAAGGCTTAGCAGGGAATCAGTCTTATAACTCACAGTTCACTACTGAGCTCAAGGCAGTGTTCTGCACCTTTTTATATAAACATGTCACATGGTTTATGCTGAACGCAGCCCCAAGTTGAGTCAGTGCAGGCAAATGCTTGCAGATGAGCAGCATATTCACATGTCTTTGGATGGAGCCCAGCTCCCACCATGGAACTCAGAACTGCTCCAAGCTTAGGGCACCTGAAAGATGTGAGACTTTTAGATGTAGGGATTTGTCTCAGCTTATCAGAAAAGAAAGAAAAGCCACCTGCAAGATTTAGATCTATATCCCCATAACAGCCTGTTGAATTTCCCCAAAAGTGTTTTGATCTGCAGATTTGGATTTTGGCTCGCTTATATTTGCTTATCAGGTTTGGTTTCCTTCATATTTAGAGCACACATATCAAAGACTGAATTCCCTGGCCTTGCTTGCTAAAGCTGTAGGGTGAATTACAGCCCCTCCTAAGTAAAAATAAAATGAAACACTGAGGCAGTCTGTTTCTGATTTTACTAAAACTTTCCAAGAAAATGGGTCTTAAAATGGCAGTGTTCTTCATCTAACAAAATGGTTGCCTGTTTGGATGTGGAGAAAAAGGTTAAGGCAACTGCAAAAAAATTGAGGTTTAGTAAAAGATTTGAAAAAGGCAGACTTCAGCCATGAGGTCTGCATACGTTAAAGCAGAACTCCAAGCATCTCAGGTGAGTGGGGCAGTCATAGATATTCAAGAGACAGAGAGGGTTGATCCTCTAGGCAACTCAAATATTTTTTTTTCTAGTAAAATAGAGAAGGAAGCAGGTCTGATGGCCCATCAGAGAGGAATCCAGGTTTCCTTGTTCCCAGCCTTGAACACCATGTGACTTCATTAGTCAATGGAAGAGCAGAAAACAAAACCAAGCTCAAACTTTTGCTTAGGGACCATTACAATTTTCTGTTGGGACTGCTTTTCCCAGAAGCTGGTATTTGAAGGAAGACACTCATATTTCACTCTTGTGGAAAAATGGCAACAGGTCATTTCTATCCCTCAGTGTTTCAGCTCTCACATAGACAGCCACACTTGGAAAAGCAGGAATTGTGGGAGACTGACCTTAAGACTGACCCTTATGACTTTTATCAGACCATTACCCATTTCTAGGTTGGTGGTACCTCTCCATCCACCTATCTCTCCCTGTGTAGCTGAAGTAACACAGCCCTCTGGAAGGAAACAGGGATGTTCTCATTGCCTCGACACTTTGAGGTTTTGTTAGTGCTAGGGATATTTCTGCCTTTACAATCCCCATGAAAGCTCAAATTCGGGTTGCAAAGAAGTGTTTGACTTCGCCTTAATTTAGCTCAGAGGAGCAGCGCTGCTCTCTCCAGCAGCCGAACCAGGACTTTTCCTGCCGGTGCTTCTGAGAAGGAAACTCTTTGAGGGTATTACACAGTCGAGTAAACAAAAGGAACAACTGTAGCAGCTCTGCATGAAAAAGCCCTGAGGCTCAGAGAGAACAAAAGGAAGAGGATCCTTTTAAAGTCCTTACATTTGAGAGAATTGCAAATAACCTGTGACTGCTAATGTCTTGACCGACAGCCGTTTTCTGAGCACAGTGAAGGGAGCGATTCTGGACCTTTTGAGAATCCAGATTTACAGTGTTCAGGGACAGTACAGGAACAGACAAAGTTTAGTACCTCAGAACTCCAGCACAGATTCACTAAACCTCAATAGGACAATCTGTACAGTTTCCTAAGGTGTCCAGCTCCACTTTTGGATAAATCTTGTTCAGCGGAGCACCACAGTCCAGGGCAGTTGTGTCTGACAACATATCAGTGGGAGGGACAAGAAGGGTTCTTACTATCTTTTAAACTACTTATTCATTCTTTCCAAATGAAACCAGCAAAGAACTGATCTCAGAAGCCAAATTTAGAAACATTTTGAGAAATTTCCCTGCAGGACATCGGGGACTCCCTCCATAAGGCTCAGGCTCACACACATTTCTGTGGGGCTGTCCAGAGGCTGCTTCCTCCCAGCCTGGCTTCTGCCGGGAGCTTTACATCAGGGCCCCAGCCTCAGCCTGTGGCCTCTCACAGGCTATAAACTGTCCTCCTGCTTTTTAAAGGTAATGAGGCATTTTGTGGCCAGTCAGAGCACTGATGTGTTCTCAAATCTGTCCATTGCACCGATATAAATCTGTGGGTTCAAGTACTACAGCAGAAGTACAACCAAGACACTTGCCTGCATAGGTACTTCAGTCACTGAGGAGCTGCAGAGTCAGCCCCTGCTTTGACCAGTGAGAGGAAGGCCAGACCTGGCAGGATGAGCAGGGCACGGCTGATTCCCAGGTATCGCTGTCATTCCCTTCCGGTCTGGATCGGTGCTGCTCAGCACAGGCAGCTGTTCTCGTGCCTGGAAGCTGACAAAAAGGCTACCTGTAAATCTTTGCCATTCCTACCCAGGGGAAATGCAGGTGCTTCCAGGGTCACACTCCTTTCTCGAGTGGAGCAGATATTTTTGTTGGCTTTGGTAATTCCCTTGGTCGAAAGAGAGTTGCCACACAGGGGATTCAGTGCAGGTTGGAAAGTGTATGGCTTTGACATAATCATCTTCCTTTTTTTTCTTCTTCTGTACAGGTTAGTCTTGGTGGATTTCCTGAGGAAATTTTCTTTAATGGGTCAAAAATGCAGCTATTGCACCATTTTAAGTGGTCTGTAGCTGACATTTAGAAGTAGAAAAGCATGCAAGCCAGGAAGTATGCAGTTCCTTCATCAGTCCCTACAAGGATGAAGGGTCAAGCTGAGACCACTGGCTAGAAATTAGGCCCTCAGGTTAACGTAAATATTTTAATCAGTCAGGTACATGAAGGGAAAGGGATGTTAGCAGCAAGAGGAAGAGAAATGCATTAAGTGATGGAGAAGAGATTACAGGAGGTGAGAGAGACAGAAGTTAGCACCTGTGAAATAGGTAAATGTTATCAGACAGCAAGGTGAGAAGGAGTATGTCACAAGACATAAAATCAACCTTTTTTTTGAGTTTCCATTGCAGTTCTGCTGCTGGGTGTCTGTGCTCTTTGACCCTGCCTAAGCAACACCGCGGCCTGGAAGGAGCCTCTGTCAGGAGGAGGACCCGCCTTGTCCCCACTCTTGGGGAGCACTGAGCTCGTTCCACACGCCATGCACAGAGCCACAACACCAAACTGATCTGCACTTCAGTCGAAATTTTGCAGTCGTTCCCCAGCTGTTACATTTCAGCCTGAGGACATCACACTGCGGGTGAATGGCAGCTTTTCACTCTGCTTGCTCTCCTCTGAAGGAGGTTTCAGTACTCACTACATCTGGTTTTCTTGTTTGTGCCTTTGGTTTGAGTAATTGCCTTAATCTGAATTTCAAGGCTGACACTCTGCCTGACCCTTTTCTACTCACTTCAGTATTGTTTATGGCATCCAGCCTTCTTACTTTTTGTTTTAATTAAAAACTACAGCAGCTTAATGAGCCACTTCTGCATCAAATTTATTTCAAAAAACAATATGCATACATGCATGTATGTTTATGTACCACAGGATTTAACTTTTGGCTTCCAGTACTGTCTCTCATGCATATACATTAGAAATGGATTTCTAGAAAGTAGAAACCTATTTTCCATAGATTTATGGAAATGAATCTATAGATTTATGGCAAATAACTCAATTAAAATATTTATGTTTTAGCTGAAAGTGTGTCCCCTAAAAGCATTGCAGCAGCTACTGCTTTTCTCACCTGTTCCCTACTATTTTTACCCCAGTTGCTACCCCTGAAGTGAACTGTCCTGGCCCTGGGTAACAGTGATTTGGTATCCAGGTGCACATACACGTGTGCAGATGCAGCAGGTTTAATTGCTGTTTGCTTTGCAATGTAAGCCTCTTTAATTTTCCATTTGTTAAACAAGGAACATGCAGCATTTACGTAATTAATTTGCTCAAATAGTTTAGCAATTGAGCTCATGATCTTTGTGCCTGTTCCAGAGGCCACTTCCCGGCTGCTGCAGCCCCGGGTGCTCCCCTGCAGTGCATCACTGCTTCTCCAACAAGAGCACTTTGACCTCCTTGAACCTCCTCTCACACCTACCCGCCAAGCTAGTTTGCAGCTGAACTCTCTGATCCTCTCATCTCATTATCCCTTCTACCACGGCTCCCTCGTCCTGCCCTCTCAGTCTCCTCGCTGATCTCTCGGCTGCCTCCTCCCGCATCCATCCATTCTCCCATTTCAGCCTCCAGCTGACCTACCTGCCCCCTCCAGCACCACCCCACGCTGCTCGGATCGTTCCTGTGCTCTCTAGCAGGCTGCTGTGCAGCTGTCCTCTCGCTCAGGCCCTTTGTTCCTGATACCATCGTAGGACCACAATGTCAACAGAATATTCAACGCAAGAATTACGAAGATCCTTTCATGCATATGCAAGCAAGAGGACAGATGTAATAACAAAACAGGACGTCAAAGTCTGAAAGTATCACTGTAAAAAGAAAATGTTGCTAGATTGGAGAAATTGATTAGGACTTGCAAAATGTTTTATCCTGATGCAGAGTGTCTTATCCAGGAAATAGCAATAGAAGGCAAGCAACCCCTTTCGTGGTTGTGAATATCTGACTTATATTTTAATAGTATATATATCAACATGTATAACAATTTGTTCCAGAACAAATACACAGCTGACTACATGCATCTTAAGTCCTGAGGGAGGGGTGTGTGTGTGTGATGATGGTGACCGGGGTGTCAGAAGGAGATGAGGATCACCTGGCTTACAGGCACATCAAGACTTCTGTCAACATGTCAGGCTTTCATATCAGTTAATGGTTACAATACTTCCATAAAAACTCATTCAAAACAAAATTGCAACTGGCTGGTTGCAAAAAAGGGATATTTTTAACTGCAGCTGGTTTGAATTTCCTGTATATTTGTAAAAATAAAATGTTTCTTTCCTGCTTGAATTAATTCTTTTTTCTGTCAGCTGGTCAGATTTTTTTTTTTTCTTATAGAATCCAAATGAATCATAAATGTTCCCTGGCTAACAACACAAATAGTCTTTATGTTTCATAATGCAATCAAAAATTTTCCTGGGATGTATTTGTTGGTTAGATTTTATTTTTTTTTTCCCCTAAAATCATCGATTTGTTACCCTTAAGAAAGCAGTATCATGCAACACAGTTTCCACAGTCTAATTGGAGCTCCAGGCTTTACCCTGTTTGTCAGTGAAGCCCAGAGCTGCCCACCAGTGCAAGACCACAGTTCATATGTCATAAACCCATCAATGCAAGCAATATATTGTTGATAGGAGGAACAAAAATCCCAGCAAAACCCACCTCATGCATGTTCATCACCTGAGTTGATTTGCTGTAGGAAGTACCCAGTTGCTTTAGTGCAGTAAATTAAAAGAGAGACGTATGAGTTATCATGATTTAAATTCAGCATGGATCACTTGAAAAATGAATACATCAAATAAAATGCCCTGGGTCCTGAACTGCTGCCTTATGAAGCCTGGATGTTCTAGTTT
This sequence comes from Polioptila caerulea, assembly GCA_013397295.1. Lineage (NCBI taxonomy): Eukaryota > Metazoa > Chordata > Aves > Passeriformes > Certhiidae > Polioptila > Polioptila caerulea. The sequence continues at coordinate 107,092 of VYXF01003042.1, forward strand.
TGCATTATACACCCTTGAACTTTCGTCATATTTTAATTTCAAGCACAGATGTGTGTAGTCCTAATGATTGGTCCTTTCTGAATCATCCTCACAGAAAACAAAGCATTCTCAATCTTGTGTTTGTTCAGTGACACCTGCCAAGGGGTCATCCTTGTATTTTCCATGCTTTTTTGTAACTTCTTTGCTAATAGAGATAATGAGTCACTATTGATTAAACAGTTAATGATAAACACAATAAAATTACTTAGAAATCCCAAGCTATTCCTAGAGGGGGGAGGAAAAAATTTTAAAAAGTTAATTTTAGCCTGGATTTGTTTCCCGACAAATTTTAGGAGTAGCCACACAAATTTAAGTAGTGGTAGGGGTAAGGGAAAAAGCTGACAGCCGTTCCTGACTGAATGAGAATAACAAAGCTGATTTAACCATGTGCCAATATTCTGTGGTCACCTTGCACAAGAGTAGTTGCACCACGGCAAAGGAGACAGGGATGCAGTGGCTGTGCAGCTGTAACATTTCAACCAAAACAAGTGGAGGCATTTTCTTAAGTGGGACTCTGAAAACAGTAATTCCATTACTTATGAGAGCATTAAATATTCAGCCACAAAGTATAATCATGAAAAAGACATGATCAGAATTTGTCTGTCAGTAATAGCATTTTGACTGGAAGGTTTTTGAGACAAAAGAATGCTAGTTTGTGACTCTTGTTTAAAAATAGAACTTTTATATATATGAATATATTTCCAAATAAAGTAAGTGCTAAAAACACTTTCAAAAGAACACTATTATTTGCAAACTTTCCACTGGCCTCATCAGAAAGAACTGGTTTCTGAACTGCTTTATAGATAGTCAGATTGACCAAACCTCTATCAGTTCTTAATGTCTGAGTCTAAAACCAGTTAAAGTTTATTTTCAGATCCCAAGTATAGAAAATATTTTGTTTTCCTTATGAGGACTTTCTCACAAAACAATGAACAAAGTTCCATTGAACATGTAGAAAAACATTTCAGATATCTCTGGAAATGCATCTTTTGCAGAGTGAGAAGCCAAATCTTGCCTTGTGATCAATCAGGGTTAGTTTTGACTGTGTGATGCCTGCACGATTATCCATTTATCTACTTGTGTGCCTTATGTTTAGAGCAGAACACAGCTTAACTTTGCAAATGGAATAAATTATTCTAATTGCCATTAAAATGTTTCTATTTAAATATCAGCTTCTGCCAACTGCTATGCCACAGTGGTTTGTGAATGGTACCTAAAACAACACATGCAAGGGTAGCTTTTGTGATGAGACAAAAATGTGCTGCATGAATCAATGCTGTGAAAAGGGGAAAGTCCTGGAGAATTAAAGCAAGCAGAAGCTTATCCCTTTTGTAGGTTGTAGTGCAGTTTCACTTTGACTAAATTAATCACATATGGAGAAAAAACATATAAACATCACTAGTTGGTGTTCCTCAGTAACTTCAGGGTTTCTGATCCTGCTTTACTGTTTGTAGTACCCATGGTGGTTACTGTCTCCCTCTCTCTCAAGCAGAGTGAATTTTTGGATGATAATCAAACACCAGGAAAGTCTTTTAAGATGAGACCTGTGGAAGCTACAATGTGGCTTTGGTATTGTAATATAACCTTGGGTCTCTGCTTCTCTGTTGTCCAGAACTTTCTATTATCTAAAACCATGGCCATTTCTCCTGATTTCTATTAATTATGCTGACATGTCCCTTGAATTTCTGAAACTTCTGTTATCCAGGCTTATTTAGCTTTCCCTACGGTATCTGAATAATCAGGACTGTACTGTATTTCATTATTTTTCATAATGCTTTCTGCTTTTCAGAAGGCAAAAGCAGTCTCTCTCTCTCCATTTTGCAGAATGTATTAAACCAGTCAAACAAATGAGCCTGGCCAGACGAGGAATGTAACCTGTCTCTGTCTCAAGTGCTACTTCATACTTTTGTGTAATGCCAGCACTACAGATTTGGCTGCAGAATACACATTCAGCAAGAATAAGATGAGTATTTCCATTTTCCCCATTAAAAAAAAACAAACAAAACATGGGGGGTTGATAGTCAGCAAAGTCAAAACAATCGTCATCAAAGCTGTGCCAGAAAAATGTCTACAAACTGGGGATGCACAGAAGAGTAAACTCTCCCCAGTATGATCCAAGATTACCAGAATTATGTGAATTCTACATAGTTCATGGTCCTATTCCATCAAATGGCTGTCATTTGAAGCTTATAGATGGATTAAAAGGACAGGGCAACATATCTCTGGGGTAATGCTCCCTGAAAATCCAAGGCACGAGCAATCATCCTGTGCCTCAGGTTGTTTCTTTGTGCATAAAAGCATTTGCATATTTTTTGCCTAGAATTTGTTAAATCTCTTCTTGAACTCCTCTGTTTGAATGCATTTAATGGTGCAGAGCAGGGAATTCAGTATAACTTTGCATTTGCTTTCTGCCCACTGCCTCACAATTCCACAGCCTGCCTCCTTGTTTCCTGCACTGTGCACAGCTGCCTGTAATATTCTCAATGCAAGTCAGGGTGTTACTGACCCCTGCCAGGTCATCACATGATCAAGGCAAATGAGATAGAGTAGATAAGCTTCAAACTAGATAATGGGAAGAGAATTATATGTGCTGGGTCCAACCCTGCATTTACCAAAGAGTGAAAGGAAAATCAAGTATACAAGAAAAAGAAATGGATGGAGTAGAAATGAGTAGGAAAATGAGCAGCAAAGAGAAAGGAAGACTACTGCTGGGACTGGCACAATATAAGGATCACCTGTACTACACTAAAGGGTCTCACTCCACAGTAGTCTCCATTGCCTCCATCAGAGTATAATAACAGAGAGATATTATCAGACAAACACATTTTGAGACTCCCCAGTTGTCAGGATGATGATACTGTGGTTAAAATGACTTTGCCTGGTCTGGTCAAGACATTGAAGATTACCAGTGAAACTTTGTATGTTAATCCAAGGCAGATTACATGGGCAATAAAGCAGAGGTCCTAGAACACTGATGCTATCTATATGTCAAATCAGAAATAAATGGAGTAACATAAACATAACAAAACAGTTATAATGGGTTTGGAAATAGAAAGGCAAAGATGGCCAAGTGGCCTTGCTTGATGCAGCACAGTGAATGAGAAGGCATAGGATGGGTAAAATAGACTACATTTGTGTGAAATTGCTTAGAGAAAAGTTAATAAGAGATTCTATTGAGTAGTGCTGGGAGTTTGTCATAGATGCTTCCCCCTCCAGGTTCAGAGTTGGATATGAATAGCAATTTCTGTAATGTTATTAGAGGAAAAGACAGACCAGTGAGAATTGTGTCATTAAGGTAGACTGGCTCCCAGGCATATGTTGAAAAATAAATGCAGCCAATAATCCTAAGGCTCAGATGTTCCTTCAGGTGACAGGCAACACATTGAGCCACAAAGCAGTTAGGATAAAGTAGAGATTAAAGATGGGCTTGGCATGGTCCTTGCAGAGTTTGTCTTAGTGCTCAATAAGAGCACTAAGGGATGTAGGGACAAATATAGGGTGAGGGGACAAATGCAGGGTGACGACAAGAGTGCAGAGGAAGCACAGCTTTATCAGAGGCAAAGGGAAAATTTGGAACTGAATGAGATAAGGCTGAAGAAGTCAGACTGTCTTCACCTTTGGAGATTGCAGGTACAAGGATTTTTAATAAATCTGTCAAGTTTTTATGAATGGGACTACGTGCTTTGACAACAACGAATGTACCACCTGTATGTAGTGAAGAGAGATAGGAGGAGAAGCAAAAAGGGAGCTTGGCAATTTCAAGCCTCTGAATCTGATCTTTGTAACATGCAACAGTTGTGGCCTCTCCAGGAAAACACTTAGGCTGCAAAATAAAATTAAAAAAATAAATAAATCTTTCCTGTCCAAGAGAGTAAGGAAGCTGGAAAGAACACTCAGCCATTGGGAAGGATAATTGCTAACTGCTGTGGGAGGAAACATGATTCAGTGTGTGAAAAAATTATGTGAAATGGTTGCCTGCAGTACCAGAAAGCTGGACACAATAATACCAGCTGTCCCTTCCATTGCTATCACCATAGGTATGTTCTGAGACTTTGATTTTTGAAGACAATGAATGATGTGCATTACTCTCAGATTAGAACTTTATCTACTGAAGCCAAAAAGAAGATTTTTTAAAATCTACTTGTTAAATGATAATGTAGGGCTCTCTAATCTTGAACATATCTTTGGATGTTCTTTGAATATCTCAGTCTCAAATCTCTATCATATATATATATTTACTTAAAGTGAGACACATAATGTAACACCATCTTTAAATAAGAACTTAGTCAACTTTGTATTTGCATTGCCTACTCTTATTCCAGGTACTGCAGGATGGTACAAGAAGTCAGGAGAGCTTTCTCACTCTATGCTCCCAGAGTTCCCCAGTTAGCTCCAACCTTGGGATCTTATTTCTCTTGCCAACAGGCACCGAGGCACCAGCATAATTTTAGATTTTAGTGATCATCAGACATAAAAGCCCCAATACTTATTTCTGGATGAATCTCCAAAGAGATATCAAATGGCTGTTCCTACTTCATGTACTTCACTTTGCCAGCAAGGCTAATAAAGAAGAAATTAATACTGAGTAGGTGCTGTCACTGGGATGCAACAGCCAAAGAATACATTTTGTTCTCAAGAGACTCTATGTAAGGAAATGTGAAGTTCTTAAATAATACAAATAGTGACAGTCCTTTGGAAAACAAACAAACAAACAAAACCCCCACAGTCTGACCTCTCCCCAGTCAAGCAGGGAATGACACCAAAAATCTGTATAAACATGGCTGGTGCCAAGAGCTCCAGCTGCCTCGAGCCTGTGCATGTAACTACACCTCACAAATCACACCACAAACAGGAACTTGCTTGTGATCACTTGCTTGCTTGCTGATCACTGCTTTTCAGGAGAGAATATGTGTGTGTTTGCAAAGGGCTGGTTATGGGGGTCTTCAGCAAATATTAAGTATTTTCTCTTTCCCTCCCTGAACTGCTGTCCTCACACTGAAGCACTGTCCTCTGCACACTCCACTTGTGTTACAGGGCTGGCAGCTCTTCAACAATCCTGTTCCCATACCCTTCACACGTGGGGAAAGTGGCTGATTATACCTCCAGGTACACCTTGTAAAAAGGCCATGGAGCTCCTTCCCATTGTTTGAGAACGATATCTGCACATATTCCAACAGCTGACTGATTAAGAAGGTGTCAGTAGATGGACGTGAAAATACATAGCTAGTTACTGGGTTTTGTGAGACCAATTAAAATAGGGCGTCACTGTTCTGCATGACAAATGGCTTCCTCTGGATATTCTTTACCTCAGTTCTTGGCATATATTATCTTTAATTACTTTTGTCTCAAGGGGAGTCTAAAGTACATTTTTTTTCTCCAAGTGTGGCTTTTTGCTTCATGTAAAACAAGTCTTTGCTTTATTTTTGAGGGCTTCATGCTTCATCTCCCAGAATGTCATGTTCTGTAAAGCTTCACCCTGCCCTCCTTACATTGCTTTTATAAAACACAATATGTCTACACACAGCAGCTTTGGAGAGGATCTAGCACAGGTGAAGAAGTGATTGAAGCCCTTACCCAAAGTCTCCCCTTGTGAATATTACAGGCTCCTCTGACTCTTGCTTGAGAGGTCTGTCAGTGACACTGTTTAATGTGCCATCAAAATATAAGTCCCTTGCTGGAGTCTTGGCTCTCAGACAAGGCAATTATAGAATTTTATCCCTTTAAATGATAGAGAGGGAACAGCAAAAAAAGGAGTTTGAGAGAACAATGTCTGTGGAGCAATCAATTGCCACAACAAAATGAAAATCTGGAAAAGAGAGCAAAGCAGAAAGTTGCCAAGAGCAGGTATCCATTTGTGGTTGGTTAGAGATTAGAAGGAAGTTAAAAGAAAGCACACTAAGGCTTCTGGTGAAAACTAAGCTGTCAATAAACATTTCAAATTACAGGATATGTCAGATAGTGAGAGGGAGAAAATCAGCCAGTGCTTCCCTCCTCCCTTCCTCCACAGATTTAGGTCAAAAGCATCTGCAGTTCTGTTGTGAATAATTATTGCCAATAATTAATAAGCCTTTGCAGAAACTCTCATGCTCTTAATCTGCATGGCTAATTATAAAAAACAAAGGAAAGTGTCCTAATTAGTGGAACTAAGTGATTAAAGAAAGAGCATGGAACCTGCTTGTCAAATAAGGTGAAGGATTTGTTTTAAATTTTAACGGTATAAAGGGTGAGAGAAACAGAGACAAAATCTACTTTGCTCATTATAAAGAAAACAAAAAACAAAGGTTAGCTTTCCTGGCAGGGTAAAGACTTAGAAATGGGGCCATCTGAGTTCCTGTGAGATCTGGGACATTTGAAGGTAGAAGGGCAATCCTCCAAAAAGGAGAGGATCTCCCTATTGGGAGGTAATGCCTCTCAGTTCACCTAAATACTTTTTTGGCTGAAATTGTGTTCTTGATCCTGTTGTCTTCAGTGAACCTATAGATATGCTGAAATATTTTCTTGGCTGAAATTAAGGCTAAAAATATTTCCTAACACACATGCTGAGGGCATAGCAGTGTAAGTTTTAGGCTAAGCTATGTGCCCTAACCCAAGTGGGAAGGCTGTGACAGATCTTGGGCTTTAAAACAATTCTGTGAATTCTGGGTGTGAATTTGCAGACTTTTTTTAGATGTGTATTTCTATTTTACTCTATTTTAAGAAGTTCCTTGCTATTCATTCACTGGTGTCCAGCTCTTACCTTGTGTCTCCCACAACAAACATGCTTTGAAAAGAAACTCAGTTCTAGTTGAGAAAGTCTGTTATATTTTTCTGATCTTTTGGTTCCTTCCTTATAGATAACACCACTAAACAGAATATTGTTATTTCTACAAACATCCATCAGAGCCCCAAAATATTCAGAGTGATGGTTAGCATATAAAAAAAGAGCCCAAATATCCAAAAATGTGGCAGCTCCCATCAAACGCACGCACAGATCTGCCAGGAGCCTAATTGACTTAGGAGTTGTTTCGTGGTAGCTGGGGAGTCATCAGGCAGCAGCACAGCTGGTGAGGTTTCAGGCAAACTGTGATTTTACCTATTTATTTTCACTCACAGACTTGTCAGTCCTAGCAAGGGGCAATATTTTTAAGGCAATTTCCATAAGGAAAAAGGGCAGAATACTTTTTTCTCTTTTTAATAAAAAATAAGGCTTTAAGTTGTTATTTGAGATGTTTACACATCTCTGATAGTCTATGATGAGTCCTTTAGGGATCCAGATCACTGGAGAGCAGCTTGTCAAACACTCCTTTTGCTGCTAGGACAGCAAACACTATTTACTGATCAACGAAGTTCATTCCCTTCCTAGTGAATTTTATGCATCTATTATGAACTCCACATGGAGTTTCTAGGGCAAGTTGTTTTGAAAATCAGACATGAAGCTATGAAAGATATTCCCAAAATGTTCAGAGTCATCAGTACCTTTCTTCTTGTTCATACTCTTCTCAATTGTATTCCTAGGATTCACAATTCAAAAATAGCAGACCTAAACCAGTTCAGGTTTTGGTATGCAATACTCTGCTCAACATGAGCCTTCTCCTTTAGACAGCATGTCACTGATTTTTTTTTAAGTGTATCTCCTGAAATGGGAAAGAGAAAATGAAGTCTGCAATGAAGAGTTGGCAAGAAATTCACTCCTTTTGGATAAAAAGTACCCCTTATAGGCATAGATCCTTTTTAATAACATTTAGTGCATTAAGAAAGCTTTACAGACGCTCTCACACTGCATACAGTGTCCCAGTGAAGCAGAATTCATCCAGAATCAGTTCACTGGATTGTGACGCCCCAGGAGACAGAAAATGAGCCCACAGTAATGCTATGATTTAGAGTGTGTTTTTATTTATTCCTAAACATAATGTGCTTGTGTAGCAAACAATTCTTCTTCAGGGAAGAGATGTACAATCACTTGAAACTAACAACACATTAAGTTGACTATTACTGGAATCCTGCTGCCTCTTATTGCTCTGTGTATAATAACTAGGCAAATAATTTCAGATCTGGTGTGGGTTTACACTCATTCCATGACTGTTCTATTTCTACCAGCATGGTCTAATCCACTTAAGAGAGGATAATGAAAAAAGGTCTGATAAATCCTTACCTAGAATTTGTAATTAGTTTGAGTTTTTTGCAGCCCACAGTCCGGTTAGTTTAAAGGTAAGTCAGGCATCTCTGCACAGGCTGCAGCCTGCTCTCTACATGGCTCCAGACACTATGGAGAGAAAGTTAACATTCCATTAAACAGGACAAATGCTGGTGTGATCTTTGCACAAAGGGAGCAATGTCAACCCACCTCTCCCAGCTACATTCACCTAGGAGATGGAGGTGGCAGAATGAAAGCATCCAACTTAAACCCAGAACAGCTGAGCAGTGGCAGAAGCAGCACGAGAGATCTTGGAAAAAGAACTTTGATGGGTTCTTGAAAGTAAATGTATGCATTATTTTAATGGCCATGACCACTGAAATTATACAGCCCTTGAATGTTGTGAGGCATTTCTTGGCAACTTTCATTTGCCCCTGAGTTGTTTGTTGCATGGGTTTTCCTTGTAGTGCCAGAAATTACCACAAGCTCTGTGTATTCCCTGGGCCGTGCCTCCAAGGCCGTCTCTAACTCCTGCTCAGCCAATCAGCCCAAAGCAAATTTTTTCTCCAGCTGGTTTAGCATCTGCTCTAGCACCACTAGAGAGGAAAATTCTTTTTCTAACCCCAGTGCAGGGGGCTTCACATCAGTTTCAACAACAGAAAGCATCTGATCCCTTTTCCTCTGCCCTGCTCCATGCTGCATCCTTCCTGCTTGTGCAGATGTGTCCCTTGATGCCTGATCAGCCTGTCTTCACTGAAGCCCTGAACACAGCAGCTGATCCTCCCAGCTCAGCACAGTGCTGCAGGCCCCACATTACAACCCAAACTGCTGCAGGCTACACAATCAGTATGTGCTAAACGTCAGTTGCCTCTCACCAAAAAAACCCAAGATGAAACCCAGTCCTTGAAGAAAGAGGGGAAGTATCTCCTGGCACACATGGGAAATCAAAAAACTGTCACGGCCAATTACAGCTTTATTAAGATGGAGCAGAATAAAAGTTTATCATCACTGAGCCAGATTGGGCACAATATTTCCCTCAACTTTTCTTTTCTGTCCTACCTGTTGTTTTTTAATACTGAAAAGTAAAATTTCTCCAGACACAGGGATTTCTCTCAGAGGTTGGTGCAGCCACAAAGTGAAAACCTCCCTTGTATCCATGCTGCTGAATAGATGCTACAACAGCCATGCTAATGTGCAAGAGAGAAAAGGAAACCTTTTCTTTCCCTTCCCCTCAGTAACTCCTGGCCTATTTCACTGTCAGTTTGCACAACCCAACAGATCCTTTAAATGTGGATCTAGAAAAGAGGTGAAAAGTTTTTCTTCTCTGCAGACCCCATGCCAAGGAGGGGACTGTAAATGGCGAGGGCGACTCTGTTCCCACTGGAAGAGTGTTCCTCGCCTGTCACCAAAGCCAGAAAATGCTTCTTCCTCAAATACAGCAGGATTTGTTTTCACTGATGACAGCTTTCTTCCCCAGTAGCTCTACTGATGCAGACCCAAATTCAAAGCAGAATCAAGCTGTTTAAATGAGACTAATGCTAGCAGACAGTGTGGATCTCTGGGGTGTTTTTCCACCATTCACACATGCCTGATGGCCTTCCTGTAACCCCTCAACTGTTTCAGGAAGCAGGATTATTTCTTCAGAAACAGAAAAGGAAGTAATCAATTCCTTGGAGGTAGCAGAGAAGCCCACCCATCCCTATCTACCCATGCTCTCACCATCCTCTGGGGAAGGTCCCAGCAGTGAACAAGCATGTCACATAGGAAGAGATCTGAAATAGAGCCATCCCAGCTAGAGTTTCCAGGCCAGTGTGTCTCACAAAGGAGAAATGTGTTTCTCCATGATAAGCCCTGAAAACTTTAACTTTTGCATCCTTTGGGTTGAATAAATACCCTTGAATCCACATCCTTTTTCCTGAGTGGCTATACTATATACATACAGGAATTTTCCTCCCTCCTCAGTTTGGCAAAAAAGCCCTGCAAGGGAAAAAACACATATAAAAAGGAAGAGCATAACAGCTATTTTTCTCAATGTCAGGCAGCAGAAAGAAAATAAAAACTATTTGTATAAGGCTGCTGGGTGTTGGAGTAAGTAGTAAGTGTGCTATTTAATTCAGCTTACCACATTTTCTCCATCTTCTCCTGCCCATCTCACCAGGATGCTGTTTCTCTGGTCTGAGGGATATAGGAAGTAGATTTATAACACTGGGTCCTTTGAGTCAGGCCTTTCCATTCATGTCTTCACTTCAAAGCACCAGACCTTAGCAGAATGCTGGGCTACAGCTGCCACCAGAGTCAATATACATTTCAGCAGCCACAGGCTCTGTCACTGGCCCAGAGAGCAAAAGGTGCATAGTTGGAGAGCAGAGGTATAATACAGAGACTTGAAATATAAGTCAGTCCTCCTAGGAGCTTTCAAAGGCCAGAAAATGGTTAAAATGTAGTGAGGTTAGCTGAGCCGAGAAGATACCCATGCATCCAAATTTCCTGGGAGCAAATGGCAGCAGTGAAGGCCTTACCTCCCTTTGCTGTCTCTGTTCCCAGAGAGAACAGCAAACACTGGCAGTGAGATTTGCCTGCTGTTTGCCTCTGGTCACTGTCTGACAGAAAGTGGGGGATAAGGACAGGAGACACTTTGCTGGGTGAACTTGCCCAGTTCCAACAGCTTCAGTTTGGCCAACTGATGCTGTGAGGGCCAAAAGCTCTGCTGATTCTGCTTATTGTTATGGAGCAG
>VYXF01003043.1:6512-39237 GCA_013397295.1 Polioptila caerulea
ACCGTAGCTTAAGCTCCACGTTCAACTGGGACTTCATATGGTCACACAAAACCTTCTTAATTTTGGAGTTTGCCTCTCTTTAACAGGCATATTATCTTGGAGGGATACCAGTAGATTCTTGGCAGTTAATTTTACTGAGAATGCCTTTGCATGCTGGATTAGTCTGTGGGGAAGTTCATATTTTCTGCTTTTTTTGCCTGCTAATAGCAACCTTACATATGGCGGGGGGGATTGCTTTCTCCTGCTGTAAGAACTGCTTTCTGGATGCTGATACTTTATGTACCTGGACACATCTGGCTCATGTGAGTTCAAAGGGCATAGTGTGTTCCAAAGGAAGAGTAAGAGAGACAGCAGATTTACCTAAATACCGAGATTTTAAAGGAACTTGCTCTTTGGGCAACCCATAGGATGCCAGATGAATAGAGATAGTGTTCCTTTAATATCAAATATATCTGAAGAATCTAGGAAAATGCAGGAAAATGTCCAAATAATGACGACAAAATACCATAATTTCTTAGGACTGACACCAGCAGGCCTAGGGTGAGTTTTATTAGTCCAGTCTCTCCTTTCTTCCCCTTTTTTTTTCCTAGGAGACCACAAAAATGGAAGCATAAGGATGAAGAAAAAGGGACCAGTTGAACCGCAGTGTCCAGAATGAGAACAAGCACAGAGACAGGGGACAGGCAGAGTCTGGGGCAGAGGTGGGCAGAGACAAAAATTTGGAAATAAAAGTTACACTGCCTCTTTTCTGTTGTGTTTTTGTGGAGGTATAAAGTTCACCCTCTGTCCCCTGCATCTCCAGGTAGTGGGACTTTGAGAGGTGTTTGTCTCCTCAAACACAGTCAGCAAGGAGACCATGCTCTAAAACCCTCTGCAGAAAAGTGCACCAGTTTCACAACACCATTTAAAATTCTAATTAAACTAATTAGAAGACACAGTTAAAGCAGCATAAGCCTTGCCTGTAGCATATTGCTTAAAGACCAGATCCTATACACATTTGTGTATGTGCTTAAATTTTACTTGTCTGGGTCATCCCATTAAACAGGATTACTTGGGTCCTTGATTGCATCTCATGGGCAAATCTTTAGGTCTTACACACCTGATGAAAAGATTTGCAAGGTCTAAATTTTGGTACAAGTCACTAACATAGCAGTGCAAGTTAAAAATGCATAAATTTACCAAAACTGGTGAACTTCAGTTACTTAGCTAATCCTAAAAAATTAATTAAGGGTTTTTTATTCAATTTCTGAAATAGATTAATTCTTAGAACAAGCCCCTAAATCCACCTTTGAGAAGAATTTGGGAAACAATTGCAGGAAAGCTTTGAAATACAATAGCAGCAAAACCCCGCAAAGATAAGCTTTTGCAAACTGAAGGAAGGGGCTTGGAATTCTTCACAAGTTTGCCCTTAAGAAAAGTGGCCTATTCTTAATCCACTGAACAGCCTAAGTGGAACCATCACAGCTAAAAAGCTATAGATTTTGCAAGACTCTTTGAACCCACAAGGAAAAAGGCTCAGTTTTATAATTGTTAAATTTTAAATACAAGTGGGACATTTTAAAGAACTTCATGCACCCTTGTCACTATTTACAAGCTAAGTTAATAGAACTTTATATTACAAGTTGGATTTATATTCTCTTTGGACTAGGTGACAATCCATTTATATTCTAAACTGAATAAATTCAGCCATTTTATAGAATTTACTCTTTTACATACAAAAAGTCTATATATTTGTTGGATATTGTCATAGTCTGCAACTATTAAGCTCAGAACTGAAGTTTACTCTTGCTGCTCAGAAGGTTCAAGAAACACAATCTGAGCAAATCCTAAACTTTCCAACAGACAGTGAGAACTGGTTGAGACTTTGTGAGTTTGGAAAAAAAAAGGAATCCATGCCTCAGCATGTGGGAAAATCCTCTACTTAGTTTAAAATATTTTGTTCAACTCTTTCCAGTGGCACCATCTCTAGCACTTTTAAATCTAATACTGGATAAAATGTGTCAAAATATGTACTTCCCCTATTAGCCATACCACTCTGCTGAAAGTAGTTAGCTATTGCCTACTATGTTGGCTTTCTAGGTAAAGAAATTTGCCTAGATATAGAAGGTATAGGTCCACCTTTTTCTGTGAAATATGTTTAGCTGTGTCTATAGCAGTTATATTGGATTCTACTCTTCTAACTTGACTCTTTAAAAAGTGTTGTGATCCTTCTTCCTGGAAAAAAATGTGGTTAGGTCTACAAAAGATCCCAAGAATTTGGGCATTGTCATAAACGTATGAAAAAGTTGAAAGGCTCAATGTCATGGGAAGTATGATATTCCAAAACTCAATACCCGTCTAGGGTTTGTATCTCATTACAAAAATATTTATTCCTTAAAAAAATACATAAATGTAAAATACTACATTTTCTATTATATCCCCGCTTACTTTCCAAGTATGCCATTTGGATGTTTGACTAAATTAAAAGGTGAAACACCTTTTATTTCTCTAGCAACTCTCTATGCTATCTTTCTGCTCACATTAGTCTGTGGTATCTTAATAATTTTAGGTGTGAAGAATCAGTAGTGAACTTAGGTACAATGGCAGGGGACTAATATATTAGCCATCAGGGAAGTCCCTCTGAATGTTTGCTCATGGATGATAGCAATGCTGACTCAGGTCCTACTGGACGCTAAGCACCATTTCGTTTTATATTTTTCTCAGAAGTACAATGCTTAGAGTTAGCCTCTCAGATTACACCACCTTGGGCTAACTCAGCAGAGCACAAAATCTGTATAGGTATGTAAGGAACACCCAAACTACACTCTGTGTCGATCATTCATGTCCTGATCTTGCAGATGCCTACAATGTTCTTCCTGTGAGCAGTCCTGCTGACTGAAACAGGTCTACACACAGCAGAATTAGGCATACACATTTTGTTTGCAGGACTTAAGTCTCATACTGCACTAGTAGAGGTACACATCTTAGAGAAGGACTTATGCACACTTTGCTTGCTGGGGATTGAAAGATAATGTTGTGTTTATACAGCTTTGGAATACAGCCTGCACTATTTGGAAAAAATTAAGGAAATAAAAGATACAAAAAAGAAGAAGGAAACCCAAGAGTGCTAAGGCAAACTGTCAAATGGCACATCATACCTACTTTGTCATTCATTTAGATAACATCACAAAGGCAGACCAGAGGAGTTCTGTAAACATATACCATACAGTACATCAGCCACAAGAAATTAAAAAAAGAAAACAACCCTGTAATTCTTTTCTTTCTGTATTGATATTCTAGTAATTGAAAGAGATTGCCTAGCCACTAATCATAATGCTGTGGTTTTTGATTTGTATTTTTTTTCTGTTAAAAAAGAAAAAAAAAAAGAAAGAAAGAAAGAATGGAAGTATAATGCAGTGGTCTGAAAAAGAAATGGTCCCTGAATGCAAACAAGGGACGACATGGAGAGTGGGTTTATAGAAACTTAGAAAATACAAAATATAAAAAAGTTTCCTAGGTTACTTTTTTCCTAGTCTAGGAAAAAATACACTGAAAAGAGGTTTTTCTTTGTTTTTCTTACAAAAGTTAAGGCGAGCAGTTTGTTGTGGCAAAATGCTATTACTGAACCAGTTTCTGACTCTACTCTTTTGTATCCCCTCATGCTGAAACTGAAAATGTACATGTGATGGCATAAGTTAAACAGACAGGGATTTTGCTTAAAACAATATTAAAAAACCCATCCCATAATGATCCTTATAAAAATCTCTCTCTGCTTGACCACAGAGCAGGCTGCTTCCCTTGCGCCTGATTGTGCATGGATTTTCACAGGCAGTCTCCTATCCAAGGGAAAGGGGAAACCCAACCCTTTCAAAGCCCAAACCATCCCTGGAAAATCAGTTTACATTCATCAGCCTGGGCTAATGCACCTTAATTCCCCTGTATCTTGGCTGCAATGGCTAGAAGGAACAAGGCAATGTCTAGGCATGGCTGCTGCCCTTATGGAGGAGGATGAGTGGAGTGAGTGAGTTTCAGCTAAGGCCCTGTGATTTCAGACCCATTAGCTCCTATTTCATGTTTTTCCTGACCTCAGATGGGGAACTGCCTTTGACATGTAAGGACCAATCCTATGCAGGTGAACCTTCAGCTTTCCTGGACCTACTGGGGCCTGTAACCATGGAGTTAATGTGAAGACATAAAAATGACTGGCCTTCCTAGGCACTCAATGTTAGCTACAAGTACTGAGCAGTAGGTATTTGAGAGGTTTAAGGTTTAAGGCTTGTGCTCTACTTCTAACCACTAAAGGGTCACTTCTGTACTGTGGTGTGCCACCATCTCCCCACTGTACTCTGCCTCAGATGGTGCAGTGGTCTCAGACACGTTCTGGCCCCAGCATCAGCAAGCATCTCCCAAAGCTGGCTGCTAAGGGAGTCATCCCCAAAATGCTGATTTGGTGCTGAACCAGAAGGTCATCTGACAGCAGAGCAAATGGCTCAGGAGATGCAGGGACAGAATGGATTAGGTTATTATGATACTCCAAATTTCCCAAGCAGTAGGTTTTGAAAAAAAATGTCCATATGGGGACAGGAGCGGCAGGGGGAAAAAGATTAGACTGTGGAGACACCACGAGGCCGAAGTGGCTGTGAAGGTGGCATCACACCCAGAGAGGAAAAGGTGGTGAGCGACAAGATGACTGGCCAGGCCAGGAGGAGTTGGCTGGGAGATGTGTGTTTGAGTATTACTGGTGAGGTGAGCAAGCCCCATAGAGACAGAACTATTGCAAAGCGTGCTGGGTGCCCACATCATTCACAGGTAGATGCACGACAGACCCTTTGTGGTGCAGGGCTCCTAAACATGCCCGGGGAAAAGCCTCACCTGCCATATTGGGCTTGAAACGTAGGGTCTTGTTTTAAGAAATGTTAAGACTTGTAAATGCTTAGCATTTCTGGGAAAAGAGAGAAAGGAAAAAAAAAACCTAACACTCAACCACCACCACCACTACTACCACCAATCAAAAAAACCCCAAAACCCCAAAACCCACACAACTCAGCCAAAACCACACACAGGCTGCTAGTTTCTAACAAATAGCCACCGGATCTTTTGTTGCAATAGGAGGCTCTGTGGCCCTTCCCCTCTGTGATAAAACTTAACCACCTAAGCCTGAGTCAAAGAATGATGTGCAGAGCTTCTCTAGGCGAGTTTGGTCCTTCTCCCAAGAAAAAGCCCCCAGGGGAGGCAAAGGGAGCATGTGGAAGTCTATTCATTTCTGCCACTGCAGCTGGTATGGAGGTCAGAAATATTTCTGCAGGTGTCAAAGAGGTGAGTCTGTCTTTTACTACTCTTGCTTTTTTTACTGCTTGTTTGGTTTTTTTTTTGTCTGACAGTCACCTAGGCAGTGGTGAGAAGTTTCATTGACCAGTTCCATAGTGACAGCTGAGCGACCTAACATGGGAATTACCTTTTGCTTTTTTTGTATGTGTAGGTTTTCAGTGTGCCTCATATTACCACCACTGAACAAGTGTCTTTTTTTACTGGCACAGAAAGAAAAGAGTACAGAGCAAGAACTGTGTTCAAACAGATGCTCTGGACTAACAATTAATGCAGTAAAAGCACCATCCAAGAAAGAACAGAAATATCATAGGAACCACCTCAGACTGAAAAGAGGCTTTTGTTGTTTTCTTTTTTTTTCTTTTTTTTTTTTTTTACTGTTTTTTTTCAGTTGCTGTTATTGATTTTTAAAGTCTGATAGTTTCAAAGACACTTCAAAATAATCTTCAGTACTTGTTCACACTATCAGAAAATATGAAATCTGATTTTTAATCTTACTCATGTAGTTATAATTCCAGAGTAACTCCACTATTGTGAGTAAAGTTAAACTTAAGCCAAACCAGTGTGATACAAGTACCAGGTTCATAATAACTCACCATGAAAAAGCTAGTTGCTTTCTCATTTAGAAGAATCAAGGAACAAGAAAAAAAACA
The DNA here is from genome assembly GCA_013397295.1 of Polioptila caerulea. Lineage (NCBI taxonomy): Eukaryota > Metazoa > Chordata > Aves > Passeriformes > Certhiidae > Polioptila > Polioptila caerulea. The sequence continues at coordinate 12,470 of VYXF01003043.1, forward strand.
AAGACCTATATGATTTTGGATGCCATCACATTTTTACATTTTCATCTTTAGTTGTTTTTAAGAGGCCTGATTTCCAGAGGTCAGTTGAAAAAAAATGCACCGGAAATCAGGCGTCTTTTAGTGTCCCACATTAGAAAATGAAGCATCCAAAACCACCAGCAGTTTTTGAAAATATTAGTCTTGCGGCCAGAGGATCTCCCAGAACAGCTGCTCTGACAAAACTCCAGTGGGCCTCCACTGGAGTTTTACCTGGACAAGCAGGGCAGCATCAGACCCAATTGCCTGTCATGTAGGTGCACTGAAGGTACACTCTGAGAAATTACACTTCCGTAAGGGCTACAAAAGAAAACTTTGGCCCTGCCCCTATTCCCAGCACTGAAAATTTTGCCACTGAATCCAGTAGGAACAGGGTCAGACTGTCAGAAAAGTTCATTTATATTCTAGGGAAATAGAAAGCAGTATCCCTATTCTACTGGAGTTCAGCAGGAAAACTTAATGTATAAACATTGGCAGAGTTACTGGAAGTAACTCTGATGAGTGACTCCAATTCTGTTGGTGTGACAGCTGCATTTTTTTAATGTCAATTTCAACTCTAATTTAGGGAGACGAAGTGCATATACAATACTGTAATCTGGAAGATTTATATAAGGCAAAATGATCATTCATACATTTTCTAGAAAGAATAATTAAGGTCCACTTCTGGTATCACCAATAAGCGGAAATGGCTAATGCGTTTTTCTGACACTGCAAACTAAAATGGAAAGTTACTATAAACCAAAATTATGCAATTTTTTGGGAAAGGCTTGTCTGAGTTTTAGCAAATCAAAGCAGTAAAGTGATCTGAGCCTCCCTCCAAGAAATAAGAAATGTGATCTATAAAATAATGCTTAATGTGATTTTTCTTAAAAAGCAGAAGTAACATTTTTTTAAGGCTCTCATATCTGGTGGCTGTGAAACTCAGACTCCCACAAAATCCTAGGAATCTGATCAAGCCTGCCAGATACTTCAAGAAAAAATGTAAAAAGTGTCTTCATTATATATATAAATATATATATATGTATAAATCAAATAAATATGAAAACATATGTTCCATTTCTTGTTTATCTCTCACTCTGTAGTATTCAGAAAAAAAAACAAACCAAAACAAAACACCAACACCAACAACACAAAGGAAAAAAGAAGCCAAAAACTCCCAACCCCTCCCCAACATCAAATAGTATGCCTGATGGGAAAATAACCATGCATTCCTCTTCCTGAAGAACTAGAAAGAAAAGCAACCCAACTGCAAGGCAATGGAGGCATTCACTTCCAGTTCACAGTATTGCAGTTAGAAGTACAGTGAGGTCTAGGTAAGTGATGGAGCAGGAGCTGCCTGGAGTGGGGAAGGAGGAGGTGTTCACATGACAATACAGCATTGACAGCGCTTTTTCTTTTGTGTACCTGGGGCAGCTTCCAAGGGCAGGCTCTCTTCCTTCCCCTCGGGAGTGGAGGGCTCTGTCGTGTCCGACAGGGGCCTGCCAGAGACCAGCTCAGCAGCGTTCCCATCCATGGTGGAAACATCAGTCACTGTCTTCTCCCGCAGTGACTTCTCGTCGTCTTCGTCGATCAGCACAAGCTCTGCCTTGATGGTCTCATCATAGCCCAGCACTTTCTTTGTCTCCTCTTCATCATCGATGTTCTGGTAGCCCATAAATATCATTGTCACTGGCTGATCTGCACTGGCCTCTGGGGTTTCACCACCACAGGGTTTGTCTTGTAGCTGAGGATTCACAGCACGTCCTTTGCTGGATTTGTGTACCATTTCCAGCTTTGCCTCCTTGAAGAGCATTTGCTCCTTCATATGGCTAAGGTTTCCATCGGCTACCATATTTTTGTCTGACACAGTCATTGTTTCATACCCTCCTTTTACACTTGATTGTCCAGCTTTTTGCATAAGTTCATCTACGTCCTTTGAGCTTAATTTATGTACTCCATTTTCTACCACTGTGCCACCAGAGTGAACCTCATAGACTACCTTGGAACCATCATCATAGACTTTGAATCCTCTTTGATGGGCCTCATCTGGGCCAACAGGTGAAGCAGAGACAATCTTGGTCTCTCCTGTCTGTTTGTCTTTCTCCACATTAATTTCCATGGTGCACAAAGCTTGAATGAAAACAAGAGAGGAAGTGCATGTTACAACAAAAAAAGCCAGTGAATGGTTAATTGCCAAACAGACAAAGAAAACTATGGTGCCCCTTTTTCCTAACTCCTGCTTCTAAAGGGATAAGCGTTCTACGTTAGAGGTGGGATGCAACGCTGTGGACACTATTACACTACAGCTTTTTATGTAGGTGGAGGCTGGGCGTATCTGCAGCAAACAGGACCTACTCTTCCAGCTCACACCACATGGAGCTGTCTCTGGTCAACTAGGAACACCAAGAGGTTGGGTGTAATTTAGACAGGGGGAGGTGACAGCATGCAGGTTGCCCTCTAACTTTCCATTCTGAACATGCCTCAAAATTCACAGAGAACTCCTTACTCTCTTTTCTACCATCAAACTGCCAGTTAGTTGGTAACAAGTTTTGTTTGCTGCAACACCCAAATAATTTAATTATCAATGCTTGTCCTGCTTAACTCTTCCATCCGTTGCACTCAAAATATTTTAGAGAGGTGAAGAAATATAATTTATCTCTGTTCTACATGTGAGAAAACAAAATCACACAGGAATAGGACAAGTTCTGCCACAGGTGTGTGGCAGGGCAACTCTCTCAGCTTCCACACCAAGACATCAATAGTGACCTCTGCTTTCAGGTTAAGAGAATGTACAAAACAACCAAGGAGTCCTCCCTTGTTTATGTGAATTAAGCATTAAGCACCACTGTGAAAGTTGAAGAAAAAAGTAGCAACGAACTGATTTTCAAAGAGTCATGAAACAACAGGTAAAAACGTATGTGAGGGCTGTTGCTTTAGAAGAGCAAAGGTTTTCTAGCAGCTAAGGATGTAGTAATGAGATGAAAAGTGTAGACCACACAGTAGATGAGCAGTCTACTCTGCTCCAACATCCATTCTGAGATATGATGACATACCACTAGACAGCTTTTCAAAGAAAAAATGTGCAAAGGTATCTCAGACTTTCCCACGTATTAATTTGTTTAAGCATTCCTTTTATGCATATGAAGACATTTAGGCTCCTGGACAGACATCCACAGACACTCAACTACAAATTACCACAGGCAGTGACAAGTGTTTGTGAAACTTACAGTGATCGCTTTCATCAACGAACCTCAATGGTATAATTATGATTTATCTTACCTGGGGATACCACCAACTGGAATGTTTGCCTTTTTTTCCTGATTTACTTTCAAGTGAGTATAGAATATCCTTGCCCCAAGAACCAATGTAGCTTGGTATGTTTGTATTTAAAAAAATAATTAATATTAAAAAATATTGTTACTTTAATATATTTCTCAGTATTTTTATTCATACATAGTAGAACTAGTTTTCCTGTACCCTTAAAGCAATATTTCATCATCAATAGGAAATTTATCATGACGTGCATCATGACACTGCCTATAGGGCTAGATAGAAAATAATTGTGTTGATGAGCAGGTGCATGCTATTCTCCATGACATGGTCTCCTTTGTCCCCTAGGAGTGCAGTTTAGTGGGCAAAATGGTTGGGACCAACCATCTTCATGCTGTGTGTATCTGCTCAGACCCCAGCCAGCCCCAGCAGGACTGGTTAGGTCAAGTACAACACCACACAAACACCCTCATGGAGGCAGGGGACAGAGATGCCTCATTACTGCTTCTGAGTGTGATGCTTTATTGAAGGCTAAAGTGGGCTACTGAAGTACCATTCTCACCTTGACCATTGTACAAGTACCATTCTCACCTTGACAATAGCAGACTATCCCTAAGGTCTGTGTTTCACCACAGCTTCAAGAGGTTTGTGGACAAAAGAGGTTTGTCCACAGCTGTCACAACCTGGGCACAGGATGCCCATTTCCAGAATAAAGTAGTTTTTTGATCTCCTTCCTGTGCTGGCGTTTTCATGCCTGGCTATCCCACAGCAGCCTGGGCACCCAGAAGGGAACTGCAAGGCTGAGAGCTGAGCTCTGCTCTGAGGCGTGCATCTGGAGACTGCAAGGCAGCTGGCATGGTTTGAAACAGGAAATTAAGGCTGTAAATAAAAACCAAACTGTTGCCTCAGGGCTGGTAGCAATTAAGCTACGAAGCAATTGCTCTGAGAAACTGTGGCAGACAGCACCACACTGAAGCTCAGAGAGCAGGTACCATGGATCACTTGCTCAGGACTGTCCCAGCCCAGGAACTGGTGTGCAAGTGCCTTTTATGCCTTATCCAAGTGCCTCTGCTCTGAAGCCTTTAATCCAACTTATAGCAATAATTGAACAAAGAGATGCAGGTACCAACACTATTACTCTAGAACTTTCTAGGTGCATTTCTTGAGGGGAAAGAAGGAAAGAAGAATAATTTTGTTAATTTCCTTGGTGCCTATGGCTTGGATGAGTGGGCTCTGATCTCCTGACCTCACCAGGGCTGCTCAGGCAGATATTGTTCAAGAACTTTCATCATTACAAAGGTAAAAATAGAGGCTGGCTTGCCTATGGTGAAGATCCTAAATCTGGCAGGTTTCTGAGTGGCCAGCTGGAGCTAAGCTCAACCATGAGGCAGCAACAGCACATTCAGAAAATCATCTCTGATGAGCAGAAGTTCCTGATTTGTCCTGAGCACCATAACTCAAAAGAGAGGGCACCACCAGTCCATCAAATGGCTGCCTATTACCTTCTTAGAGAGAAGTAGCACCTTGAGCTTCCCTAAAGCTCTTGTGCTTCTCTTTTTCTTTGAAAATTAAAAATATTATCTGGTACATGACTTTTCATTAGACCGGTGATTTTCATGTGAAGTAGTTGAGTGCCATGTATTTGTGGTGCAGAAGAGGATGCCATCCGTCATACCCTCCCTGTTTTGATGCACAAATTTAGGTCATTATTGTGCATGAAAAGAAGGCTTTTACAGTGGAAATTAATTTGGAAGCAGATAGCAAAAATCTGACAGTTAAATCATGTGGACCTGGTCATATTTAAGTTTGTGACCTTGAGGAGCATGATCCTGGCAAGGAGCAAAGACAAACTTCCGAACCTTACAAGAGTGAACTTTCAACTGTTTAAGGAGTTGGTGAATGAGATCCCTCGAAAACTGTCCTTAAGGACAGAGGGGATGACCAGAGCTGACAAAGCTTTGAGACCATTTTTCTTAGCATGCAAGAGCTCTCTATCCCAGTGTGTACGAAATAAACAAGGTAGGCTGGAAACTGGCATGGCTGAGCTAAAGTCACCTCTTCAAACCAAGGAAAACGAACGTGGTATCTACCAGCAGAAGCAGGGACAGTGACCTTGGAAGAGTACAGGAATATGGTTTAATGTCAGGGGTCAGGAAAGCCAGGGCACAGCTGGAATAGGACTTGGCAAGGGACATGAAGAGTAACAAGAAGGAATTCTGTAAGTACACAGGTTAGAAAAAAAAGGCCAAGAATAATCTTCCTCCCCGTATTTACCTGCAAACAAGAAGGGAGAACTGGTGATGACTGACGTAGAGGAGTCTAGATACTCAATGAGTTCTCTTGCCTCAGTCTTCACTAGAGTCAGGCTTCCCAATTCTCTGTAGTACCTAATACTCTGGATGAATGTGAGAGAGGTGAAGACCCTCCCACTGCAAGTGAAGAACATATTTGGGATCACTTGATGGAGCTGAATAGCACAAGTCCATGGGACTGGATGACATGCATCCCAGGGTCCTGAGGGAACTGGCTGATATTCAAGGCCAGGCTGGATGGAGCTCTGAGCAACCTGGTCTAGTGGAAGGTATCCCTGTCCCTAGCAGATGGGTTGAGGGAATGAGATGATTTTTAAGTTCCCTTCCAACCGAAAGTAGTCAATGATTCTTTAATTCTATCTTGTTGCCAGGCTACTCTCCATCATAACTGACAGAATGAGAGGACACAGTCTTAAGCTGTGCCAAAGGAAATATAGGCAGGATATAAGGATAAAGATTTATGGAAAGAGTGATCAAGTATTGGAATGTTCTGCCATTAAGGGGAGGTGGTGGAGTCACCATCCCTGGATGTGTTTAAAAGAAGACTGGATGTGGTACTTGGTACCATGGTTTAGTTGAGATGTTAGAGCATGGGTTGGATGTGATGATCTTGAAGGTCTCTTCTAACCCAGTGATTCTATGATTCTGTGATATTTGAAAAGTCATGGCAGTCAAGTGAAGTCCCCACTGACTGGAAAAAGGGAAATGCTGCCTCCATTTTTAAAAGTGGAGAAAGGAATATCTGAGAAACTACAGACCAGGGAGTTTCACCTTTGTGCCTAGGAAGATCATGGAGCACATTGTCCTAGATGATATGCTAAGGCACATAAAAGATAAGGAAGTTACCTGAGGCAGCCATCATGGCTTTACTAATGGAAAATTATGCTTGACTAATCTGTGGGTCTTCTGTGATGGAATAATAGCAATGGTCACTAAGGGAAGACCAACAGATGTCATATTTCCAGACTTCTGTAAGGCCTTTGATAGGGTGCCCATCCATGTCTCCAAATTGGAGAGATGTAGATTCAATGGATGGACTATTTGGTAAGTAAGGAACTGGCTGGCTGGCTGGAGCCAGATAGTTGTGGTCAATGGCTCTGTGAGTTGCAAGATACATATTTTTATCTATGGTATGGAGTAACAATGTCTTATCTGTTAGGGAGACTTCAGGCAACAAGTTCTAGAACTTCTTGGAGGAGTCTGTCCTAGAAAGTTAATGGGTGTTACCCTTTGGTATTTCAACTCTGGCTAATTTGTTTAAGCTTTTGACGCTGTCAACATTTTTTTTTTTCATGTCTTCTGCTGTGATTTTACTGCAGTGTTTTTAGATATTGGCATAACATGTGGTATATGACCAACCCAGGGAGCACATCAAAGCTACTTGGCTAAGTAAATGCACAAACATATGTGAATTTCTTAGAAAGCTGTTCACCAGCAAAAGGCACTGCCATGGGAGGAGTGAGTAACAGAACCTTGCTTATCTGCCTGTGTGCATAATATTTGTTCTCTGTGAGAAAACCTAGCAGCCCAGCTTGTCAAAGTAGTTGCAAAATGAACTAACGTTGCTGCTAAAATATCTTTATTTAACCAAAGCATATTTACTGCAAAATGTGATCTACTAATAGAACACAAAACTACCTGATAATAGAGTTGGAACTGAAAGCAGTACTTGAAGATGACAGCCAGTATTCACAAGTACAAGTTTTCTGCACAAGCTTTAATTACAGTGAAACATGATGCAGCACTTCAGGACAAGATCCCAATGTGTCAACAGAAGGATCTAGATTCTGCCTGTTTTGTGGATTCAGAGGCTTTTCTTAAAAAAACCCCAAAATCTACTTACACTTTGAGCCTGTTTTAAGATGAATGGTTACAGCCCACGTTTAAGAACACCTATTGCACACACACGATACATTTATTGAGGACTACATTAACAAGGCTTCTGAGTCATCCAAAAAATGAAAGAAATTATGACTTTCTTGTTGTCAACAAAATGGCACAAAACATACAGAAAAGCTTGCTTTAAAGACTTATCAGGATAAGGACTGGTGGAAGGCAAGATTTTGGAATGGCTTGCAACAGAACTTATGGCAAAAGTTACACATTTCATAGCTGTGTACTGTGCCTTAGCTGCAGACATTGCTTTGCTATGCTGGTTAATCCATTTCTCAAGTAAGCCACCTTTTATCCCTTTCCTTGGAACACCTCTTAGGTAGCCACCAGAAATTGAGTCTTGAGAGGAGGAGTACATTGGAAAACAAAGATTTTGAAAACAATAAAAATGTACAGCTTCTAACAGTCTTGTTGTTACATTTAAGACACACACACAATCTGAAAAATAAGTGTTAGAAAATTCTCTGTATGACTCCAAGCACAAAACAAGCCCACATTTTCCCAAGAAAAAAGAACGGCATACAAAGAAGTATAAATGACATAAGTATTTGAAGAATGTATGTGGTCTTGTGAGTGCCTATCTGAAGTTGCATGGGTACAAGAGAGGACACAAAACCTTGGCCTAAATACTATGTATTTGTACCAGCAGAGATGGAAAGAACTGAATGCTTCCATGTGTTTTTTTTTTTTTTTTTTAATAAAAAAGACATTTCCTATGGTACTTGTATGTAGTTCAGCTACCTTGTTTTGAGAGTACTCAATGCAGTTCAAAAAGCCTTGACTTATTTACAAAAATACACATCAAGCAGTATTTCCTGGCATTTAAATGATATCAGGACACTAGACTCATTAAAGTAATACAACAAAAAGAGTTCATGGCTACTGGACTGGTATTATAATACTTTGTTCCTTGAGACTTACCAGCTACTCTGCTTGATCCGTCCCACCCAGGAACTGGCTCTGCCGTTCGTGAATAGAGGGTTGGGAGTTCAGGGATCTGGGAGTAAATGTAATTTACTGCATCTGGTGTCAGAGAACAGGAAACAGTTAGATTCGTGCTACGAGCACCAGTGGCTTCATTGCTTAGACAGCAGAGCGTTGTCAGCCCATACAATAGTCACTGGAGCTTTGTACTAGATAATTGGATCAAAGCAAACAAAGTGCAAAGTCATTGTCCTGTGATTGGTGTTCAATAGACTAGCTGAGGCAGGAGGGAATGGGTCCAGATGACTCAAACCTTATGTCAGATGAACACATAAAATTATTTGTCAGGAGGTTCTGGATTTATCAAGTCTGTGAGCTTTAAAATGGGGAGCAGGGTGGGAAAGGTAAGGAACAAACCCAATGCTATACCCAGAATACATGACATTTCAAATAGAAATACAAAAGCTCAAAAATGCTAGCATTGACTGAATATGATAAGAAACCAGCTCTTTTGTATCAGTTGTTTCCAGTATTATTGAATCAGAATTTGTTTTTTTGTTCTTAAAGCTGAGCTTTAGCTAATAATGAAGTCTCATATAGATATTGATAGGGTACTTGTTTTGGTCTTCAGTAAGTATTATGCTCAATGCTGCATATATAGTGCTGCAACGCCATCATTCATTAATAAAACCTGAATTAGTAGAAAGCCATCTCAAATGATTGACTTGTTTTATGTCTGAGATTATGGCTGCTTATCATAAGCTAAATGTGTACTTTAGAAGTGTCATGGGTTGCAGTGTAAAATGAAATCAGGGCTGTGTTATTTTATTACCATCCATTGGAACTGGGATGGGAGGGGAGTGATGTAATCTTCTGTTGTTAAGCCAGCTGATAAGAAATCAGCAAGAGCAGTTTCCTTATCTCTTCCACAAGCCATCCTCCCTCCAGGGATAGGTTTTCTGCTAATGGGCCATTGAGTCCATTGATAAACTTACATCATCCCATTGGGAAATGCTCCATCCAGGGGGAGGAGCCAAGCCTTTGTACCGGGATAAAAACCTGAGACTTGGGACACCAAGTCAGCCTTCTCCACTGGACTCCCAGAGGAAGAACAGGCCCATCTGTCACCACTGCACCTTCAGTGGAGGGCTGCACCTTTTNGCGTATTCTTGTTTCCTTTTATTTTCCCTTTTCCTAATAAATTGTATTTCTGACTTGGAGTCTCTCAGTGGTTTTGCTTTTCAGACCAGAACAAGAAGAGATATTAATAAATTTAAAAGTATTTCCTTGGAAATATTTTGTGGCTGGGTTAAATAAAATTAGCGTTTATTGTTCTGCTTGAATTCAGTGGCTGAGCTAAGAGCAGAGCTCAGAGAACAGATGTGCAAATAACTGCCTTAAGGTTCAGGCACCAGACCAAAACAAAACAAAACAAAAAAATTACATCCTTTCCTATCAACTGGAAATGTTTTCAGCTCTGTATGGAAATGATTGAATTTATGTTCAAGTATAAAATCCTATTTGGTGTGAAACAGACCATTTTTTTTTCCTCCAAGGGTATTTGGCCAGTTCAATGTATAATTTGTCAAGCCCTTGGTACTGCCTAGTCCAGGTGTCAAGGTAGGAGGCAAAATCTCCCTTCCTTGAAGCCTCTTGTTGCTGTAAGCAGGTGAGAGAGGTTGACCAGTGCAGACAATTAAAGGGAACTGGTGAAATGAGAGAGAAATAAAATGTTCTCTTGTAACCTGCTTGACTGCATCTGATTAAGGGAGATACTTTCATCACATTCCCTGTGGGCCAACACCCATCCCAGAAAAAATAACTTCACCTCATAGCATCCTCAAGAAGGACATGATGTCCCACCTCTAATCCCAAAGCTTTTTTTGGCAGGCAAATTTGGCCTGATATTAGTGGAACAGTTTTACTCCCATAGCAGTCAGTGGTAGCAACCAGTGCTACTGAATGCAGAAAAGTAAGATCCCAGGATGAAACTCTATCCCTCTGTGGATTACCTGTGTAGGTAACTCAGGTAAGGAGTCCTCTTTCTTCCCTTTGGTGTCAGAAAAGCAAGGCACACAGGCACAGTGCATATTCATTTAAAACCCCCACAAATTTAGTATATAAATGAGTTCAGTTCATAGCAGATGAATTGGAAAAAATCCCCAAGCCTGTCCAGGGAAATGCTATTTTATTTCATATTTCAGGGGACAAATGGCAGACTTGGCAAATGGTCTTTTATAATTTCAATGCATACTGTATCCTCAAAGTTTTGTATTTTTAGCAATAGAGCCTAGGAAAAATAATTGTTTAAGACACACAGCTGACTGAGCAATGGCCAGCAACAGCTGCTTTCTTTTGCAGGGTTACTTGCCTCTAATGAGAAATTGGTACAATGCTTGGTGCTGTTGCTCTGGGAAATATCACCATCAAATGACTAGGCCATTATTGAAAACTGAAGTAATTTTTCAGAACAAAGAAGTGGGGACTGTGTTTCTGGTCCAGGGAAAGAAGGCACTTTGTGTTCTGGAAATAGCACAAACTTAGTAATTATTCATCCCACTGAGTGTCCTTTTGGAACACTAGTTTCAGTGCACATTCATCCAGTGACTGAGTGACAGATGTGTCACGAGTGTTACACATCATAATCAATGCAGATTTGAACTGCCTAACTAATCATCCTTACTTCTTTTGCAGTTCATGAGGATCAATAGGCACTCTTCCAGGTTAACAGAAAGACTAGTGTTTGGCAAAACCTATGGGTCAAGGCAGTCCTTCAAGGGTGCTTGCACAAAGCTAAACCTTCAGAACTGCTCCAAATAGCTCCCACACAGAGTCTTGTGGACAAATGTCAGATGGATTAATTTTCCAAGGGATGGATTCGCTTTTAAAAGTCCGATACCACTAAAATAAGTGGTGGGTCTTCTGCAAATACTGACTCCCAGGGCAGGGCTGTTCCATGTACAAAGCTCCCTGGGGCTGCATGGGACTTCATCAGGAAGAACAGTGATTTTGGTGCTCCCCCTATGTTCGTAAGAACATCAGTGGAGGCTTTTGCTGGAAGCTGAATAGTCTGTCTCTGACTTACTAAGTGATGCTTTAAACAAACTTGGGGGTTAGGGTCCACAGCTGACCCTTGTACATCCGTAAGCAACCTGGTGGATGAGTGCATCAACCAGAGCAGTAAGAAATGCTCCCCAACCCTTTCTGAAGCCTAAGGTCAATAGTTTCAAGTGCATGTACACCAATGTATGTAATATGGGCAACAAGCAGAAGGAGCTAGAGCCTTGGGCCCAGTGTGAGGGATGCCAGAAGAATCACAGAAACTTGGTGGGAAAACTCACATGATGAGGAGACCACAATGGATGGCTACAAATGTTTTCAGAAAGATAAGAAAGGAAGAAGAGAAGGTGGAGTTGCACTTTATGTGGCAGAGATATTTGCTTGTATAAAGGAGAGCTGTGGAGACCATGCCAGTTCTATTTAACTAATGCCTTAGGATCATGATTAGAGGGGTTATCACTAAGGAGGATGTTATGCACTGACCTCCCTGTCAGGATGTTGAAGCCAACAAAACCTTACTGTGGCTGCTCAGCGAAGTCTTGGGCCATCTGAGCCCCATCTTCACAGGTAGCTTCAACTACCCACACATTTCTTGGGAAAAAAAATAAAAGCTTGTCATCCATCAGGTTCCTGGAATGTCTTAAGGACTCCTTGTTTCTATAGCTACTGGACACGCTGACTAGGAGCATTACATTGCTTGATTTACTGCTTGCAAAACAAAGATTTTATTGGTAGCCTAACTACCAATGACACCTTGGATACAGTAAGCAAACACTGTGGAGTTTAAGGTCCTGCTTAGAACACTGAAGACCGGTAGTAGGATGAAGATCTTAAATTTTAGAAGCGACAACTTTAATATGCGAAGAGCCTAGTTGTGAGAGATTCCATTGGAAACATCCATGAAAGTCAAAGGAGTTTGTGAGTGCTGGACATTATTTGAAAGTGCCTGCTGAAAGCACAAGAATGGTCTGTTCTTTAGAAAGGCAAAGGAAGAAATCTAAACAAAAGGCTTCCGTGGCTTAACAATGAACTGTTAGGTGTAATTAAAAGTGGAATAAACAACATACTGATTGTGGAAAGCCAGCCAGCTAGCCACTGAGCACTACAAGGACCTTGCTAGGGGGATGCAGAGATGCAGTCAGGAAGGCTAAGGATTAGTTAGGACTAAAGTTGGCAAAAAATGTCAAGAAGAAAGGATTCTTCAGTATTTATGAGCAGTAAACAGAAGGAAAGACACAAGACTACTGCTTAAGGAGTGCAGGGAAGGTAGTCACTTACAATGGTGACAAGGCAGATTTCTCAATAACTTTTTTGTCCGTAAATACATAAATCCACACCCTGGACTGTAAGAAAGTGCCTGACGTTTTTGTAAGGAGACAGTCTATAATATTTGAAAGACACAGAGATCAGGGGATGTCCCTGATGACTAGAAGAGGCAAAAATGTCACACCACAGGAATGGACCAAAAGAGGACCCAGGAAATCAGAGGCACATTGGTCTTACTTTGTCCCCATGACAAGTGACAGAATGAAACCATTACAAACCAAATGAAGCAGGCAATTGAGAAAAGTCATAATGGATTTACCAAGGACAAATCATGACAGACTAAATTAATCACCTTCTACAACATAATAACATCTTCTATTGACATGGGGAGAGCAGGGGATGATGTTTATTTAGACTTCAGCAAAGCTTTTGACACTGTTTCCCACACTATTCTCCTGGCCAACACTGACTGAGTGGTGTGTGAGATGGGTAGGAAACTGACTCACATGTCACGCTACAAGGGTGGTGATAAATGGTTTTTGCTCAGGTAGCCAGAGGTGCTGTAATTGCGGCAGCTCTAGATGGAGACTAAATTAAAAGTTACCAAAAGCCTAAAACTGAAAGGCAATAGTTGATGAATTTTTACAGGACATGTGGAAAGAACTCTTCAAAGAGCTGTACTTGACTCCTCTGAGGGCATGCTGGTCTGTTTTGCTCTTGGGCTGCACAGCTGGTCAGGATTAGAGAAGACAAAAACAGAAGAGTCTCTAAACAGTGTGTTGGGTACTAAATAATTCAGGTCAGGCTTCCTAGACCACTTCTTGGCCAAATATATGGTAATACATACAAAATTCAAACAGAGGTTTGTGCAAACTGTTCAATTACTGTAATTGTGGGTTCTGTATGTTGGCTGAAGTAGTAGCTTATAGTTTGCATACAAATGGCCAAATATTGCAGAGAATGCAATTACCTCTGAGGCAAATTCAGCAGACAAAGGAGTTACATCAAATCTTCATGTGCCTTTTGCTTTTTATATACATTGAGACATAAATATACACACATGGAGCAAGAGCTTTCTCCTTTCCATTTGTTCATGATGTGCATGCAGCATAGTACTGCAGCATGCCTGGTTTTGACTGCAGACCTGAACACCAACAAATGATGTAATCCTAGCATCATCTCAGACCTTGTTTAATGGAGAGCTTGTCAGCTGCAAGCCGCCACAGAGCTGGCAGTCACAACTGAAGGTGACAGGGCCACAGCTCCCAGCCTCAGCATTTCTGCTCTACTTTCTCTTACACAGTGATTTATGAAAGCAGTGTGTTTGTTCCATGGAAAAAGTGGAATTTGTGTTAATTGTGCCTGGATAATTTCAAGCTCAGAAATTCTCACTGCCAAATACAGCTTCTTTTCTATGAAGGCTCTGAAGGACACAGAGCATCACTTGATCAGTCACTGGTGCTCACCACCACTTCCCTCCTTCTCTTACAGCTTTTGCTTGGACTTCTCTGGCCTCTGAACATCCTCTAGTTGTGCTTCCTGCACACTCAAAATCTCAGTCACCACCATACAGATGGTACAAAATTATACACAGGAACACAATGGTGAGATAAATAAATTTTTGTACTGTCACTGCATTTACAATAAAGGGACACAGAACAAACAAACATGAGATGTAAGGACTTGGGAGTCTTTATGATGTGGCAGCAACTGAAGAAATTGCCCAAAAAGGTCGTTGTTGGTTTGTGTCTGTTTTACACAGCCTTCCTGAGTTATCCAGTGGCTCCTACCTTTTTTCTCTGCAGCCTGTGTTGTCAGACAGATGGCTGATCTGCAGCAACAAAGCAAGTTCTATTGAAGGAGGGGAAAAATCTATGGCACCAAAGTGCTCACAGCTACGTACATGTTTTTTTATTGCTCTGACGAGCTACCCTCTCAGACCACTGCCAGAGAGAACACATAAGACTGGCTCAGTTTGTACCTTGTGGAGATGCAGGGCTGAACTGTGCCCACAGTGGAGGGCTAAAAGGACAACCTGACAATCTGAAGACTCAGTCATGTGTAGAGGACCAGAAGACAGAACTACTAAGGGTATGACCTAGCCCACCTCAGCCCACAAGGACCAGCTGCCAAGAGGAAGAGACAAGATATATAAAGCCAAGGGTATAGAAGAGGGACCAGTTCAGTTGGATGTAATCCCCTGTTCTATTTGCTTGCAGGAGTTGCTCTCCTCTCTTTGACACATTTTTTCAGTTCTTTGCCACCTTTCAGAAATTACAAGCTGTCCTTAATTCTAGCTCAGTCTGTCAAGAAGGGATCCACTGAAAGCAGGCAAAGTCTGGAGATCATGAGGGCTCCTTTTGAACTTAATGAAACACTACATTACTATATACCTTCAGGGAAACTATCACTTCATAACTGTTATCTCGGGCTCCCTTTGGTTCTTGTGCTATTATAAGACACATGAAGAGGCAGACTGCACCTTGCAGAGTCACAGAAGCTCCTTAGCACTTTGGCTGCTAATTCTTGCAGGCACTGTTCCCATTTCAGAACCTTACTAAGGACCACGATGATGATACAAAATATTTGCGATTACCCCTTTGTGGTAGCCAAATGAAAATCCTTCAGAGGGAAGGAAGACTAAGTTCTTATCATGGAACATACTATATGGGACTTTTTTTTTTTTTTACAATAGCATTTAACAAAAAATTTGGATTATATTGCTAGCAGGAGTGAAAATTTCTGAACTAGGTCTTTGCCTTAAAAAAAAGCCCTCCTTAGTAAGTAATATTAATCGTTTGGAAAAGACAGCTCCGAGTCAACTCAAATACTACATAGTAACTTCCATTGTGTCCCAGTGTTTTAATGTTGGGATCATCCTACATATTCCTCACCTACATTCACAATACAGTTAACAGCAGCTGGAGGAGGTAGTCTTAAACTTTTTGTCACTTCAAAGATATGTACTGAGAATGAGTATCTGGTGCACATATTTATCTGCAGATGCCTTAGCATGACATCCTTCCAGGGTCCTAAGGATCTTAGGGTGGCACTAAAAGAGTTTCTCTAGCTTCCTGGGAATCATGCATATTGTTTGTTCACTCAGACGCATAAATTTATAGCTCACACTTTGTATAGTTCACATATTCTATGACACTGAGTTAATAAGCTAGGGATTACTACATCCTCATCCAACCAAGTGAGATTTTTCTACTGCAAGAATCATCATGCGGAGAATATTGTTCATCAGTGAAACAATCTGGTGTTAACAGTTTTCCCTCTATATTAGGAATACCCCTCATAGAATTTAGCTGTTTATGAACAGAGCATGAGTACATACAATGGAGAAGATTGACCACAGAGAGGTGAGAAGGAGTCTGCAGTGCAGAGCTATCACATGGTGAAAGGGGTCAATAACACAGAAATTGCATGATGTCTGCTTTAAGTTATTCATGTTGTTCTTTCCCTTTGTGTGAACGTAAGAAGAGGTGGAACTCTGCCAAAGCAATACCGCTTTACCACAGTGGTGATGTTTGTACTTGCATTTTAGAAATACCAAAGAAAAAGGTAATGGCTCTAGCAATAAATCAGAAACACACAATGAAGGAAAGAAACCCACTCTTTAAACCTTTGCAACAAAGCTACAGTAACAATTCTTGTTAAACCCGAAGCTGTACAATAATAAAAAGGTACTTACCACCATCCTGGTGGGAGAAACTCTGTGAAGGGAAAAAATAGGATGTTTGGTTAAACCTTTAATATTTTGGGTTTAATTTGCTTTACATCTTGATTTTTATGCTAGGCTTGCTTTTATGGTTCTTTGGAATTTTTAAATGGGTAACTTTGATATTTGCTCCTTGGATTTAGGTGCCATCATAGACTGGGGGAGGAGCAGCTAGATGAAGAGCTCTGCTTTTTGTTGCAGGCTGTAATGTTTTGAAGGGGCATTTGTGGCAAGTGCTACTATCTCTGGATGCCATGAGAGCAGGGAAGTTTGAAATACTCTCAGGATCTTTAACAGGAGCTGAAAACTCATGGTTTCCTGGCAGATAGGGAGATAGCCTCTGAAATCTGTCTTCAAAAAAAATAGGATTGAAGGGAAAGCCCACATAACCCAAGCAGAACAGACCTGATGCCACTCTGTCCATTCTAGTCTTGCTCATACTGGTTTAAGCTACGTGCTCTGCAATTGCCCTCAATCTTTCCTTAAGTGCAAGAATTACAACTGCTGCTTCCAAATGGTGCTAAGAGCACACTTTTGTTTCAATCTGTGCTGAAGTGTCTTTTTTTCAAATACCTTTTGCAAGTTGTCAAAGGATTTCTCAGTCTCCTTTAGTTTCTCCAAAATTATTTGTTCTTTGGCAGATATTTGTGATTCTTCACTTTCTAATTTCTGTATTTCTTGTTCCAGTCTGTGGAAGACATACAGACATGCACACACACACACAAAAATAAAATGTAAAAATTAGTTCAATGAGAGAGAGTTTCCTAAGTATTAACTGGCATTTCAAATGTCATCAGAAACAACTTTGTCTCTTATTATTCACAACTGATTTCCTAGCACATGAAGGGCATGTGAATTATTTGTAAAACAGACAGATATATTTACAGGAAAAACAGTGATTATCTTATCCACTTCTGCAAAAGCATATACAGATTAACTAAAAATATACTTCAGTATCGCTTCACTCCAATTCCTGTAACATCTCTGATTCTTACTTTCATTTTAGAAATCACAGTGCAGGATATAACTATGAATATGCAGTAGTATTTAGAGGAATAAGTGTCTTCTAAAGATTCCGTACTCCAGACAATGAAACTGAAAATAGTTCTTGGAACCTGGCAGTTAACCAGATGTGGTAGGAGTTTCTCTTGAACCCATACTTTGCCCACTTCCCTTTGGGATAGCTATCTGTGCTTTCTACTGTTACTGCATGGCACTGGGGTCCCCAGAGACTTTGGGTAATGAAATACATAGACAGTTCAGAAAATAAACTTACTCTGCTAGGCAGTAAACACTCAGCACTCTCATTTCTCTTGTCAAGACCTAGAGGCTGAGACCTCATGCCGTAAGATGAGTTGATTATGATTTGGGATACACTTTTATAGAGCTTAGATTCTCCATTACTTTAACTCAAACCTCCTTTTATTGACATGATTTATGCAGATGCAGGAATACTCCCTCTTTCCTCCCACTCTCTTCCTTTTATGTGTGCCACTGTCTTTTTTTTCCCACTTTTGAAAAAAAGAGAAAAGAAATATATATATAAAATAAGCCAAGATGAACATATTTGGACAGTGATAGTTAACTAAAACTTCCTTTGTCTACCAAAAGACCCATAGCTGCTCATAGCTTGTTGAATCATATTTCCTTGAATGTGAGATTCAGCATCACCCAGTACTTTCCTTATCCATGGTTGCTTGCTCTTGCCTTTCTGTCACCACTTTTCAAATGAAGGATCAGGACACTGATCCACACTAAAGGACACATTTTTGCTCTTTTACAGACTTGATTAGCTTAGGACTCCACTAATGATTGTTCAATCACAAGGCAGATAGCTTGGAGAAGATGATATAGGGAGGAGAGAAGGAGGAATTGCCTCTTTGACAGGCCTTACAGGTTGAGTTTCTTATGAAATTCTTGTGTTTAAATATAAATGCAGTGGTCTAACTTTAGGCCCACACCTGGGAAAGTTTTCCTCACTTTTTAATTGTATGATAATGAAAGATTTGTGGGACTTACTGATAATGCTTTTCATTAGAGGGAGGGAAAAGTATTAGAGGCTCAAGTTGTTGCAGATGGAAGAAGGCAGATTTTGCTCCCCTGAAGTAGGTGAATACTTAACAGTCTCAGATTCATGGTGATCTGTGGAACTGCCATTAAAGGTAACTCCCTCAATCACTAAGCTGAAATGGCTTAATTGCAATAATTTTAAAATGAACTGTTGGAAAGTACTGCTTCAATCCATTTAATCTTTCCTCCAAAGTAATATAAAACATAAAAGATCAAAAAATATTGTAACTAAGTATTTTGTTCTGCTGCAATGGAACAGTTTGATGAACATTCCCAAGATGAATATTCCCCCTCATGTAGTAATTCAGGGAGAAATTTTTCAAAATATCCTTCTATGCTGACTTTTTAATCTTGATTTTTAAAAATACCTAGTGAAGTGAAAAATTCATTTGTCACTCAGGTCAGGCATTTGCCACACTCTTGCTAAATTAAAGAACTTAGAAGCCCACAGCTCAGTGCCGTCTTTTTCGTCTCTATCCCTTGGAATGATTTGTAGATTCACATACATTTGTACCTTGCTGATAAAGACATTTGAAATATTCTGCTGTGCTGCCTGGTGGAAATAAACTGTGGATCTGGGTAAGTCAGAGTTTACTGTTATTTGACTTCTTCCCCAGTGAGTCACTAAGCAGCATTTTCAGGATGTATATTCTGTAAACAAGTTAATTTTGCTTGCTATATTATGTGGCAAGAGACTGAAAAATGGGAGTGTGTAGAAGTCAGCAACAAGAAAATTTAGGGAGGGAAAAGAAGTCCTTTTTCTTTCAAATGAACCGGACATTAGTTAGTAGTTTATGACAGTGAAACCTCTGAATATACGGGTCAATTAATCTGATGCATGGTTATAAGCAAGTAAACTTCTTGTAATTTGGGGTCATCATAAGACACCATTTTTTTGTACAACAGCTCAAATTGGAGAAGGTTTGTTGTTAATTGTTTGGTCCTGCAGAGAAAGTCTGCTTTTAGCATATGCATATGTGCACTTGCACATGCACAGAAAACAACTGGTTCGATTTATATTTTCCTACTTTCTGACTGCTTGCTCTTTTGGTTTCATCCCTCCTAGCTCACTTCCTCAGTTTCTGCTTCCTTTGTGCCAGCCTACTCTCACCATTAAAATGAGTTGGGCAGATGAGACATTACCTTACTCTATTTGGACAAGACAGCTAGTTGTTCTGATTTTTGTTCTTGTTGTTTTTTTTTGTTTTTTTTTTTTTTTTCCTGAATCCCTTCTTTGCTTTCTTTTAGAAGTGATACTGACAACCACTTGTCAAAGGGGAAAAGGATGGAGACAGAGCTACCAGGATTTAGAAACATGGATGAAGCTGTTAGGAACAGAGATCTTCTGTGTGTGATACTGAAGAATCCATAAAAATCATCTTATGGAGGCAAGCTGCCTTTTCCTCACTGAAATCAGTACAGGTAGACTGAGAGTCACCCAGGCTCTTTGTAGAATGCAGAAAAACTGCAGGAAAAATACAGATCATTCATCAGAATCTACCTGTTACATAGCGCAAGGGCCATAGACCAGATACTGGTGTCCACAGGAGGCTGCTTTTTACATTGTTGCTAAATTTATATCAATCTAATTTGTGCTCTCTAGGTCTAAGGGTTGAGGCCCCTCTCCTGAGGTAAGAGAAATACTCAGGGTCAGAGTTTCTACCTGAACTGTTGTATATGTTCTTTAGTAAACCACTTGGGTACCACAGACTTTGCTGGAAAATTTGGATCTAGAGTCCTCACCACTTATTTGAGCTGTCTTTTTTACATACTGTCCATCAATGCAAAAATTTTAATCATGCAAACTGTAGGTTGTTTTGCATGGTTTACTCTTTTAGTGAGTTTCATCTAATCAGAATTGCTCAATGGTAAGAGGTGCCTGATTTTTTGATAACAACACACAGAAGAGTCAGGTAAACTGCATCTGAAAAGTAAATGCACTAGTATCACATCTGTTTTGAGCAACACATTGTACAAAGGCTTAAACCCTAATAAATCCATTCAGTGCACATGTACACATCCATATACATATACAAAGTCCTTACATTCTTCCTGTGTAAGCCTGTTAAATATCAAATAATGTCCTTTTCTTCTAGCCCAGTTTAAAAAGGATATGCCTTAATTGTCTTTTGACACCTGGCAAGGAAACCCTGTCATTCCCTGGTTACTTAGCAGACTTCTTAGCAGATTTCAGGCTGGCCTTTGGAAGGTGGCCACAACAATATAGCCAGTTACATAAACAACTACAATATCTGAAAATTAAGAAAGAAAACACAGATTAAGATGAGGCAGAAGATAAAACAGACTGTTAGTATTTCCGCTTCATTGGCCCAGGCAGCTACCTGATGACTGAGATTTGCTAAACTGTTTCTATAAGAAGAAAATTGTGTCAGAGGGTCTGTGGTTGCTGTGGCACGGGCAAGGGTTTTGTTTCAGTGATTGTATTAGAGTTCTATTTTCCAAAATACCACAGAAATGGGAAATTTTGTCACTCAGCCAAGCCTGCCTTGCTGCTTGTCTATCCTGCAGCTTTCTCTAATGGATGGCTGCCATAAGCATCCAAGAGTGTAAGAGGATTTTCAGGGGGGGCTGTTTGTATAAGCTAGGAAGCTAAATGAATTTCCTTCTCATGTTAACAGTGCTGCTGCTGCCGCTGCCCTGCTATGAAGAAGGAGGAACCACAAACAGCTGAAGGGATGCTGTCTTTTGGAGAGCATTTTGCTGTCATCTGGGGGACCCTGATTCCTTGTTAGTATGGGTACAGGCTTCTAGGATAATAAAGGCTAGAAATGACTTCAGGAGGTCTCTTGCCCCACCTCTTGCTCAAAGCAGGGTCAGCTATGATCAGGCCAGGATGATCATGGCTTCTTCCAGTTGGGTATTGAAACTCCTGAATGATGGGGGGAAAAATATATTTTAAGGCTACTTACAGGCCTTCTCTTTCAGACTCTGTAGTTATTAAGCCCTACAAGATTCAGACCAGAACCTTACAGTACTGCAGGGGAAGAAGATGTACCAGACTGATAAAGGAAGCCTGGTCTGTTTTTTTGGTGGGATTTTGACCCAACTGGGCACTACATGAGTGAAGACAAGGCAGTCAGTTCAGCTTTTGAGAAGACCAGAGGCAGAAACAGCATATGAATTCTCCTGAAGAGATATAGGGATATGGACCACAGGAGCTGTCAGGTAGGACAAAATACTGTAATTTAGGTGACAAAAATGGGAGTTAAGCAGGAAGATCTAAGAGGTGGAGAGGCAGAAGGCAAGGTTTGGAGCTGTGGTATGTGCACATGTGCATTTACATTAAGCACTCAGTACCCAAAAAACATTGTGCTTGGATACAGGACTCTGCTTTGTGCTTCAGTCTGATGATGCAGAAAGCACTTTCTTAGGTGAAGGATTTCCTCTGTTCCTTCCCACACTAAGATGTTGAAACCCACAAACCTGGCCTGTTATTTTCCTCTTTGCTTAAAAGCAGAGGATGTGCTGGCCTGAGGTGCCTTTCCTCGACCCCAGGAGTGATCCTGAGCATGGTCCTGTGGGGCTTTTATAGAGTGAATGCAGATGCTGATGCAGAGTCACGCTGGTTTGAAACAGGAACACACAAATTCAAAGCAAGCAGAACTATGCCTGAAGAAAACAGCCTTCTCTATCCAGCTAATTAACTCTAGTAGACACAGACTTTTAGAGATATCTACATTTGGCTTAGCAGTGTTTTGTTTTTCAGGGTAGGAGGATAACAGCATTATAAACAGGGAGAACAGCTGCAGGTCTATGGACCAGTTTCTTTAGCCTATGTTAACTGTGCATTCTGGCTTGTACCTGAGAAATATTCATGCAATTTCTGCAGAGAAGACAGAATTGTAATAAAAATTATGTCTGCAGCGTACACACTGCAGAATGTCAGTGGGAAAAAGAACATTCATCAAGACTAATAAGGAAAGCATACAAGTATTCAGAACTTAAGAGAAAAACAGGAAAGACCTAATCACAGTAAACACTTGAAGGGAAAAGGTGACGGATGCATATGTAGAGTGGGGGATGGTTCAACCGATTATTTTGCTATTACTTGACTGATACCATATTCAAATTGATATAAAAGCCACAAATAAGACAGTAATTAGTATCAGGTCTCTCAGAGCTGAACATCCTGAGGTATTACAGATGGTATTAAAATGGCAGAGGCACAAGCAGAACACTGCAACAAGCCTCTGATATTTACTGAACAGAGAATTAAACACCAAGTTTAGGGATAGCTGTGCTTGCCTGAAGGGATGAAACTGATCTTTGCACAAACTCTGTGCCTGTCTCAAGATTTTCCCTCAGGTAGCTTTTGACCACACAGCAGAAACTGAAACTTTATAGGTAAGGTTCACCCTCCTGGAAGTACAGTGCCTTCTGCAAAAGTGCACTGTCAAAAATGCTCCACTCCATGGGCCTCTCATTCCCATTTCTTTTTGGGGCAGCAGGGTACCTGTTAGCTCACCCAGGTTCAGAACAACCTTGGAAAATGAATTTGAAAGAGCAAAGAGTGACCCTGAAAGACATGTAAGTCTTTTAAACCAGCATAACTGGATGCCAGTCTAGCACCTCAGTCCTTGACAAACTTCCTATTACCTGTATCAACTGCCAAGCCCCAGCAATCTGTCTGTAAGACAACATGCCTATGAAACTGGAGCCGAAATCTACATGCCACAGCTGTGAACAGTATCCTTTGTCTGCTGTAGGGGAGGGGAAAATCACTGAATAATCTTTGGTTTAGTTTCCACATTGGCTTAGTATTCTTAGCAAACGGCAGCAGTTGTTGCTAAAGCCAGTGGGCCCATTTGTGGATGTCACTCTGTATCAACACACAGCCAGTGCTGATGGCAAAAAATCTGCTTGATTTCAGGTCTGTTGCAGGCTGAAATGGGATTTCAGAGTTGAGTAATTCAATGCCTCTTAGTTTAGTGTTTTTGTAGTGCTCATCCTTTTTTGAACAGCTCAGTATCAAAGTAGAAAGCTGGCAGGGCACATCTTATGATTTCGAACAGGCTGTTGTTTACAGAGTGCAGTTGAAATGCAAGAGCAGTAAACTTAATTAATATCTTTGAAAACGCAAAACCTCCATGACTTGAAAAACTGGGAGTCCCTCATCACCAACCAGTACTTAGATATGAGATTCAGGCAGGATGCTGAATGAGTTGCTCTGGTAGTCCATATCAATCTTGCTGAACATATGAGAAGGGAAACAATTCCCTCCACCTGGAAAAAGTTGCATCTCAGTACCAGCTGAGGAACTTGAGAGGTAATACTCCACAATTCACTTTGCTGTCTAAAGTAAATGTGTATACATGCATACACAGAAAGAGCAGTATAATGATATTCTGCATCTGCCTGGTGTAGGATGAGGTTAATCCATGCTAGACAAACCAAGGCGACCAAGTCAAGCATAGGCCACAGGACTTCTGGAGCTAAGCATGATGAGGTGGAAAACACAACCATTACTTTGATTTAACTACAGTGATGTTGCCAGCTCTGGATGTAGAAGACTTAATGTAATGCAAGTTCTTTCACCTGGAATTGAAGAAGTTATACAATTGAGTCTATTTCCTTGCCAAATCAACAACGTTTGGTATTAACTTCTGCCTATTGGGATTGCCTGATACAGCATTAGATCTTCCAAATATGGGAACCTTCATCATTCTGGTGTGACTCTTCCTCTAACTGAAATCACTTTCTCATGGTTTTTGTCTTCTTAAGATATTACCTCAGCCTAGTATGATTTCCTCGTATCACCGTAACAAAAAACTTTTTGCCCTCATGGCACTTACAGCCCACATTTGTTTTTGGACTTTTACCAGTGTAAACCTTTCTAAGCCCAGTTCTTCCAGTATTCTCCAAACTAGAGATGTCTCCAGCCTGGGTGAGATTACAACCTTAAAAACTTCCCTCTGACTCAGGAGATGGCAAATCACTGACTGGAAATTAGTGAATCACCATGTCTTGGATGCTTGCCCTTATAGCAGAGGAGTACATGGCTTGACCCTCCTTTGGGAATGGAGGGGAAAAAAAAAATATAAAAAAAGACTTGTTCTGAACCCAGTCCAGTGGCCAGTGATCAAAGAGGTGAAAGAGCAATCTACTTATCTCTTTGTGTGCTTGTAACAGAATGTTTGGATCAGAGAGCTCCTGTTTGTGCTCCTGACCAGGCTCCAGACAGAACCTGGCAGATCTGACCAAGTTTCTGATCAGTCAAGTAAACACCCTGATAGCTTAACCTGCCCTGGTAGCATCTTGCTCTTGAATCATCCAGCCTCTGGAACACTTGTGTTTAAAAGAAACTGCACAAATGTTCTGGTGTTTTGCCCCAGCCAGGTAAGGTTATTTAGGCTCTTCCTGGTGAAGCTGGATTTTCTCTCTCCTCTTCAGCATTACTCTCATTTTCTTCTTCCCTCCCAGATCCAGGCCTCCTGCCTCTGGAGCTTCATAGGCCAGGGTCCAAAATATTAAGGCCAATGAAGTAAGAGCCACAACAGATATAAAATTCTTGGCCTGCACAGAACCAGACATGCAGATCTTCATGTCTGGACTGACAGTCACATCAGAAAACAGACAGGACTTACACTGCAAGTACAGAGGTGCATCATCTGTGGTTCATTGTTTGGTACTCACTGGGATGGCCAGAGAAAGGCAAGGAAGATAAAATAGCCATTTGAGGGATGATACATGCTGTACTTTGCAATTGAAAGGTGAAAGTACAACTCAGGAAAGACACTGAACCCTGCAGAAACCTGCTTGCTTACCCATGGCTTTAAGTAAGGTTGGCAGGACGAGCACCAGGGGAGATGTCCTGGGATGTTTGAGGACATACAAGAGTGAAAGGGACAAACATACCAGTGTGGCTTTTGGTCATAAAATCCTCTAGTGTTGCAAGACATGGTGTGGGTGAAGGAGGGTTGTAAGTGCAATTTTCCCCAGCACAAAGTCCCTGTACACAGCAGCACGCACCCAGAGACTTGAAAAGCAACACAGGTGTGGCCAGCCTTGTGAAAAACAGCTTGTTGGCTTGTCACAGCTATGCACATGGAATTTGTTTAGGTTTAGCAACAGATGCCAGCAGTTCAGCTGTACAGTGGATTGTGTTATTTATATCTTGGGAGAGATCCAAGAAATAGAGGGAGAGCAATTGGGGGATGATGGCTGAGTGCTCATTCTTCCATTGTGCAGCAGTGCTGGCTGCTGCAGTTACCCAAGGTTAGCACAGATGTACCACCAAAATGAATGCATGACCTTATGCAGTACCCACACTGCAAGCTGCCAAGGAAGGAGCATGTTTTTCTGCAATTCCTGTACATACTGATATACTGGAGATGCATGTTGAGTTACCTAGAAGCATTTACGGGAAAGGCAGGAGCCATGGAAAATCTCCATCAGCTTTTTAAGTGAAGGGAAATGAAACAAAAAAACAAGACTAAAAGTATTTTCTCTGAAGAGATTTCAGCCTCCCATGTACAAACTGGGAATGTGCCTATTGTCTCTGATTTACAGATGAGAAATGAGCTGCTAAGGCTCATGGGGTGCTCAGGACAGAACACAAGTAAGGCAAAGAAGTCCTGCAGAAAAAGAGCTGGGGGGGCTGGTCAATAGCTGTTGGAACATGAGCCAATAGTGTGCCCAGTTAGTTGAGATTGCTAATGCCATCCTGGCCTATATCAAGAATAGCATAGCCAGCAGGACCAGGGTAGTGACTGTCCCCCTGTCCTTGGCACTAGTGAAGCCACACCTTGAGTCCTGTGTTGAGTTTTGAGCCCCTCACTCAAAAAAAGGCATTGAGTGTCTGAAACACAAACAGAGAAGGGCAACAAAACTGAGGAAGAGTCTGGAAGGAGGCTCAGGGAAGATCTCACTGCTCTATACAACTACTTGAAAGGATGTTGTAGTAGAGACCAGTATCTTCTCCCAGGTAACAAGTGAGAAGGTAAGAGGAAATGTCCTTATATTGTGCCAGAGGATGTTTAGATTGGATATTAGGGAAAAAAAATCTTCACTGAAAAGGCTGCCAAGCATTGGAACAGGCTGACCACAGAAGTGGTGCAAGCACTATTCCTGGAAGAGTTCAAAAGACATGTAGATGTGGTGCTTAGGGACAGTCTTCTGAGGGGGCTACAGCAGAAATGCCATAAAATTCTGCAAGCTCAGGGTGCAGGCTGCACCAAAAAGCAAAACGCACACACTGGGTTTAAAGGTAACAT
>VYXF01003043.1:53598-126114 GCA_013397295.1 Polioptila caerulea
AAAAGCAAAAAACATATACTTTGACCTTATGATTACATTTCCATTGGGAAACAGTCAGGCTGATTGCTGGCCCTTTCCACATGTCCTCAGAAGTGGCTGTTGTGAGAAACCTGGCATTCCATACAAGAAATGCTCTAGGATTTAGTTATTCTCAACTTAAAATAAGCAGGGATGGAGGGTGATGTGTTTAGATAGAAAACCACTATGCAGAAACAAAGACATGTAAGAGGGAGTCAGGCAGTGGTACTCAAAGGAAAGGTGACCTGATAGCATTTAAGACAGTAGCCTCTAGAGAAGGCCTGCACCATCCCACCACCATAAACGCCCAATGCCATTCTTTGTTCTCCTGCTGGTTTGCAGACTGTGGGACAGACACAGCCTTGTGAATCAGCACCTCCTCTTTTCCTGACTAGGAAAACACATTCTCACACTGCTTTTCCTCATGCTTAACATGAAACATGGCAGGAGAGCTATTCTATGTTCTGCTTTTCAGACAGGACAGAACAGGAAGCAGAAGTCATTGCTGAAGACTAATCCAATGAAGATGACTTCTCTGGGGGCATGAAGCCTTGCCGTGATTGAGTGGCTGCTGAGTGATCCTTTGTGTTGCTGGAGACCACAGCACCGTCACGACACAAAGTCAGGAATGCCAAACACTTGTTTGGGAACTGGAAGGCAGCCTAGTGAGAGGATGAATAAGGGATAGAAGGAACAGGAGCAGAGACAGCATTTTCACATATCCATACTACAATTGATGCTTGATGAGATCAATCACAGCTACTCTTGCTAGAAGGAGAGGGAACAGACCAGCTAAGAAGCACCACGGTCCCTGGTGACTAGCAACAGCAGGGAGAGGGCAGGGCTCCCCTCCTGGCTCCAGCACTGAACCTCCTGGGTCATTACCCCGAGGTGGCTGTGCTGTCTGTGCCAGTGAAAGGCGCCAGGGCAGGACCACTTGATGCTGCACGTGTACCGGGTGGGTACCAGCAGGGTGCTGCAGCACGGCTGCTGCGTCAGCACGAAGCAGGGTGAAGGAAGGGAACCACAGGTTCCCTGTGACAAGATTAGTGATATCTTATAGGTCAGGAAAGTGGCTTAATAAATTCCCTGTTGCCTTGTTTCCTAATGTTTAACATGCTGTATCGATAGCAGAGATTGTAAGAGGCTTTTGGCAATTTGCAGAAATCTGGAAGATATGAAATAGAGATAAACCACTAAAGGGAAGTACAATACTCTTAAGACCCATTTGTATTGAGCAACTGCTCTGACAGAAAATACGTATGTTTGATTCTCCTTGTAGATACAATGTGGCAAGTAACTGTTAAACTATTATGAAGCATTTATATGCAGTATTGAGCAGTTGTTTTGTTTCACCCTGGGAATGACTTTTTACTTCTCTGACCATAGATCATTTTGCTGTCTTTGCTTAGAAGTGGATACCATTTTGACATTTGTGGGGATTAGGACACTGGAAAATTATGGCATATTGTTGAAGGTTTCTCTGAGAAGTATTATTCCTTTGGAAAACACTGACTCAATTAAATGTAAAATATTTACAGGAATTTATCTATTTCATGATAATCTCACAGGAAATTATCTCAATATTTTGTTTCCATGAAGTAGAAACATTTGCTTTTTACATTAGCATTTAACAGATAAAAACAGACAAAAACAATGTTCCAGTGTCAGTGTTGAGAATGTTTTAGTCATATCAAAATAAATGCTTCCAGGAGGTCAGACAAGTAATAATAACTCCTCTCTTTCATAATATTTTTGATAAACTTACTTTTTTCTCTGTCTTTGAGGCAGTGTTGGAATTTCAAATTTCTCAGAATTTTGTCAGTGATAGAAATTTCTAGTTATGAGCCATTCAAGTCATCACTTTATGCTACAGCTTCTTTAATAGCTTCAGCTTCTCATAATCTTGTTCTCCAGGGTGTGCAGAGTCTAATGTATGCCTTCTGTTCCTCTTCACAGATGTCTATTCCAACTCTAATGACAAAGCATGAAAATCCAGAGTCTATTTCAGACTAGTGAAACAATGTAAAATTATTTGGAGAGCAAAATCGAAACTCTGAATTCAAACCAGAAGATATATTTATGCCTTCGAATAAGAACTCTGAAATAAGTGATTCCAACACAGAAATACTTTGCCAGCTAGTGAGAAGAGGGGGAGTGGAAAGAAAACTCCATCATGATTTCAAGCAGTTGTACTGGGAGTTGGCTGGCTGCTTTGCACTGGTAGTCCATCTAGTTCTGTGCCTGGCATTAGCTGTTTCTAGATATTTCATGGAAACAGATCAAAAATTCAGTGTTGACTTGCATATAGGAAAGTTTCTTCCTTAGCTAAAGTGCAAGAAGCTGGCTTTGTTATACACTACAAGAGCCAACAGCCTGATCCAAGCACTAATTCAGTCTGTCAATCCCTGGGGACTCTACATGGTGTTTTCCAAAATGCACCACTGTATGAGTTTACAAGTGCAACAAGATGACTGATAATAATGCAAAATATTTGGGGTTACTCCATACCCACATTTTTCATTTCCTGGTTTGGGTTTCACAATCTGTCATTTGCTCTGGTGGAAAGCAGTTTCTGATCTCAGTTCTCTGTTTCATTTCCATATATACTTAGTACTTCCCTTCTCCAGGAACATTACAGAAAGAGAAAATAGCACAGCCCTCCCTCTTACATCAAGTATCTCAACAAACTGGTCAAGCTTCATCCTGAAATTGTCCTGGAGCAGAGATCCCCTATAGGAATTGGCAATCTATTCCAGTGCTTCAACATGCTCACTCTTGAAAAAGGTCTGCAGGATAAATAATTGATTATTTTCTTATAGGTCTGGACTTCTGGCATTTTAATCCCATTTTTCTTGTGTTTGAAATTTATTGCCCTCATCTTTATAGTTTCTTTCAAACTAGTTGAAGACATTATCGTGTAACTGTACAACTTTCTTTTCCCAAAATAGTTTTCTACTGCAAATTGTGGATCTTATCAGAAAGAGGGAGATAAGTCTCTTGACTGGCTGGAAGCAAGTGCTGAACCCCAGTGGCCCAGGGTAAGGGGTCCAGGCAAGTCCGTGGTTGCAGACTATGTTGGCTGAACTAACACTGCCCCTGCTGACTGCCCCTGACCTCATCTCACAGACCTGGAATGATGGACCCTCCATGGCCTCCCCATTGCTTCACTGTCCTGATTGCTGGAAGGATTTCTCTAATGAATTTCCATTGCCAATACCTAATTTCGGTAATTATTGTCCCTTCTACCGTGAACACAAAGAATCCATTATTCCTTTCCATTGCAGTGGCTGATGAAGATTTTGAAGACCTATTCTCTGCATTAGACTGAGCACTCTTTCCTTGTAGACCATATACCCTAGCCTCTTCCATGTTCTCCTCTTGATTTTCTGGTAGCCTGAACTACACTTCCAGTGCAATTGTACTTTCAAGCGCACACTAATCCAAGTGAGTCTTTACTAATGATCAGCAGAGTATTCTTTTATGTTTCATTGCCTACATACCAAAACGTATTTACAGCCCAAAATCCTTGACTCATATCCAGCTTCTTTATTCACCCTAGTTCCCACATGTTTTTGAGAGAAATGGGCTGACAGCCACAGTTGGCTATCTCCATAGTTGGTTATACCTACCCAAAGGTAAAATTTTGCAATTTCCTTCTATTGAATTTTTAAGATAATCTCTTACAATATGGTACAATTACCATATTGTTCTTCACCATGTGACCCCACATTTGATGTTGTCTTCAAGTTTAATAAATAGAGCATATTCTCATAAACCTTCTCCGCACGTACAGTATTATGAGAAGATGAAACCGTCTAAGAACTAGCATAGAGTCCATCAAAACTTCTCCCTTCAATTTTGATGGAACAGTTTCTTATCAGTATTGTATCTGTCTAAGACAAGTTTTGTCCAAATCATATTTCTACCTGCTGGATTATAAAAGTATCCTTACTGTTAAGGTAAACGGCATCCTCAACTGACATGGTCTGCTAGGTGCCTGTCAAGGAAGCTGGGCAACTTGGCAGGCTTTATTTGATAAATTCAAGCTGTATATAAATTGCTGTGTATTGTCCTAGTTAGCCACAGGAACTCCTCTAAGGAATGGAATTAGATTGGTATCCTCTAACTCCTCTTTTCTCTGCCCTCTTGGTAAAGTTTATCAAGACATTTGCTTTTCCTATGAACGTCTCCTTTCAAGATCTCAAAGGGACAAGACTCTGAGATGGTTTCAGCCAGATGTCCTGTTTGGGGATGGATCTCAGCACACTCAGATGATCTGAAACCAGTCCGATTTGCCTCAGGATTCTTCAATTTGGTTTTCCTGATTCTGCTCCAGATATGTACCTGGAAGTGCTACTGCACTTCTTGCCCACTTTCAGCACACCGTTTCCATGAAGACTGAAGAACAAAACAAGACTCTTAGTGTCCTCTACCATCTTTCCTCTCTGTGGAACAGGAGATTTTCCTTTGCCTTCTCTGTACCAGTAACACTACCACAGAATAATTTCCTATTATCAGATAGGAAAAGATCACATTATGCCTGTGCCTTTTTGGCCTTTGTCCTCACCTGTTTTATCAACTCTTTCAAGTTATGCTCAGCGATCTGAACTAATTTCCGTTTTCTGTGACCTTTTGTCCTTGCTTAATGCCAAAGGAAAGCCAGTAATTTAGAACAGTGAGTCTGGTCCTACACATCCTATCTTTCCCCTGGCCACTTTGTGATTTTATGGTCATCCACCCTGTGTAACCCCTCTAACCATCAAAGCTTTCAGTTAAGAAATCTTGAGTTTATTGAAATCTGCCTACCTCAAATTCCTTATTTTTAATTAACTTTTCCATCTGTGAGTCACAGACTGTAATTTCATGGTCATCCTAGTCCCTGCCTTTATATTTTGTGGGATCTTATCACCGACCAACCACTCTGCAGAAATTCCTAATTCTGAAAACTGGAAGAGGTATTCATGCTCCAAAGATTTGCAGGGTGAGGTTAACATGATTAATACTCTTTAAAATAAGCATAGTTTTTCGATGACTTCTTTTAAGTGTTTCTTCTGCTGAACTTGTCAGGGGATGCTACTAGTTAAATGAATCTGAGAGTGGTGATTGAGTCTTAGAATTTTTCCAGTATCATTAGAGTAACCTAGATGCTTTAGGTTAGGAGAAAATTAATATGCAAAAGTTATTCTTCCCTCAGTAAAATCACAGCTTCTTTTGAGATTAGCTATGGGAATGCTAATCAATGTGAGACAGAAAGAACAAAGATTTTCCCCTCTTTTCTGCAAGTCTACCCTCCCACTTAATTAAAAAATAGTCTTCCTAGGAGGATAATGAGGAAAAAGAGGGAAATGGGGAGCATAAGTAGTGAGAATCAGAGGCGAACCTGCGCTGAAATAGAAGGTATAATTTTGACATTTCCTGATTCCTTCTGGAATTAAATAATCACATCATCATGCTCTGACCTTTTTTCTGGATTAATAGGACTGATCTGTGTCATCCAACCCTCTCCAGCTGTGGTCACACAGGCTGAGCAATGCTTAAGGACCATCAAGGCGCCTGCACAGTGAGCATGGATAGCACAGCTGACACAGGTCCATGATACCATTGAGTAAAACTCCTGTGCGCAGATTTGCAAATCCTCCCATTTGCAACACCTGGGATGAAAGGAGCAAAGAAACTAGGGCTAAAACCTGGAAAAGTTTCTAGTACTCCCCAGCTGCCTCTGTGCTGCAGTGGCAAGACCATTCCTGTCTGATGCCCTAGCAAGAAGCAGGTAGTGAGGACCGTACCACTGATGAGTGCAGAGGAAAAGGAAAGTTTCATCATGGAGCCCTGTCAGTTTGCTGTTCAAAGGGAATTTGGTGATAAAAGAGGAGAGCAGGAACCCAAATGTTGCCTATAAACCTGGCTGCTTGCCTTGAAGACTGTCTGTAAGGCAGGTCATTTTACTGAGATGTGGCAGGAGAGGAATCTGCAATAAATTATTGCTTCTTAGAAACTCTTTGCCATGTTGAAGACCTCTTTTTACCAAACTCTTAAAAATAAAACAATTAAATAAAACTAGAGGCTTGGCAGGAAGGGAAAAGATGGATATGAGCAGCATTTAAGAGAGAGAAAGCTGTGAGAGCTGCTGAACTCCAGCAACTTTAATAGTCATGACAGCTTTAGATCCTTACAAGTCATCCTGCCAACAAAGTCCACCTAACTGCAGCAGAAAAGGAATACTTTTCTGTTGGTTCCCCTTGCTTTCATTTGTCCTAGCTGATGGGGGAGAAGAGGCACAATTAATATTTTATCACCTAGTGAATAACTGGTGCATGGTCCTTTGGCTAATATTTCTCACAAATATACACTGTATGAAATGAGAAGTTCAGCTAACCACTAGAGAGGAGCTACTTTATTAACTAGCAGAACAGCAACAAGAGCTGCTGGATTACTTTGGAATTTTGAGGGTGATGCTTTATCACTTCACCTTGATTCTCCTTGGGAAGCTATCTTCTCTGCCTGCCAAGGTTTCCCAGTTCTTTATTAAAGTTTTCATCCAGCAAAAACTGGACTCTAGTTCTCCAGGAAAAGCTGGAGAAAATAGATTTTTCAAACCCCTCATTATGCAAATCCTCTCAGAATACTCTCACGAACACATGATTCAGCGTCCCTGGGGCAAACAGACACATTAACACATTTTGTACACTCTGGGCTATTTCCCAGATAGCATT
This sequence comes from Polioptila caerulea, assembly GCA_013397295.1. Taxonomy (NCBI): domain Eukaryota; kingdom Metazoa; phylum Chordata; class Aves; order Passeriformes; family Certhiidae; genus Polioptila; species Polioptila caerulea. The sequence goes on from VYXF01003043.1 coordinate 60,333, forward strand.
CCTCCCATGGTAGACACAAAACACTACTATTTGTTTTGAAGACATTTTCCTATGAAGGAAAGAAAATCCTTCAAAGAATTACATACGATTGAACCATTTTCAAAATACACATGGTTCAGATGAAAAAAATCATTCCTTCATAAATATTCAGCACTACAAATTGTTCTCAATACATAGAACAGCATGAACTTTTCACCAGTAAAATCATTAAAAATTAGAAAGAAAATTAAGTAAACACAAGATGTTCCATGCCCTGTTTTAGTGTCTAGTTACTATCCAGAAAAATTCCCGTTGCAAAAAATAAAATCAGATTATTCCAACATAGATTTGTATTATTAACTTGTCCCAAATATCTAGGGGCAAAATCAGTGTATTTCAGGCTACTACAGCTTCTGAGAACCTCTCTATATAATTTTTGTGCCAACAAAAAAAAAATCACATATTTAATTTTTGAATGAAAAATTTCAGCTATCCATAGTACATGCAGCTTCCATAATGATTGTTTTTTGAATGAAGGTTGTTCATATTTAGAGGAATTTGAGAGCCCACTTCAGCTTTGTCCATGCATAGTACTTTCAGTTATCCATACATCTAACTAAGCAACAAGTAGTGTCGTCAGAGATTACTAAGCACAACCTACTTCTTCCCTAACCAAACACAGCTATCATTATTTCTTTCCCTTATTGCAGTGAATCCTTTTCCGCTCAGCAGCAGGTAAAGCAAAGACTAATGAGGAAGGAATCACCTTTCAGAAATGCTGGGTCATTGCATCAGGTTTTTCAAATGTCTTCTCTTTTGGGAGATGAGGTGGCTCAGCGGGTGCCGCTAAGATGGAAAAATATCAAGGTATTACTCATCTCATTCAAGATGCCAGTATGATGCAGTCTGTACTGATACAGTACGTGGTAAGACAAGCCACCTAATGAAGCCAGGAAATGATTAAACACCAGCACTCTTAACAAGAAAAAATAAATTTCAGAATAGGTGATTTTGCAGCTTTGCCCTACAGACATTTCATATGACAAAATAAGCTCCGGAAATAAGGAAGGAATATCAGACACCCTACTTTGCTTGAGTTATCATGTTTCACAGCCACTGTTGATCTGAAAATCTTCCAAAAGAAAAGCTGTATTATCTTGTTTGCAATTGAGGCAAGTCAAGAACAGCACCACTGAAGTAAGAAAATTTGTGATTTAACTGTGCAAACCCAACAGCACTCCAGTGCCACATAAAGCCAACCCGGTGCCCAAGGGAGGTCCAGTGGTGTTTGATGCAGGGCCTGACAAAGCACAGCTTTCACTAAGGAGCCACCTGTAAGAGTCGTCCTGTTCATTAGATGTCTTCATTTGTCTCATGCCCCATTTAAGCAGGAGTTTCCACTTCCCATGAACCACAGTGCATTCTCCGGGCCTCCATTTGTACTCAAGAGGGAGTAACTGGATGTTCCATTCCCCTTTCTTCTTTGAAATGCCTGAAGAGTGGAACGACCGCTGACAAAATGCAGTGCAATAGCAGCCTTGCAAAAAGTAATGTGTGGCAACTCATACTGCTAGCAAGAAATATGTTTGGTCCTGGGATCCACAGTAGCCTTGGACACTCTAAGCCAGGACATCAGGATGTGGCTGTCATGTGTTCTGCTAATTGTTTGCATGTATCAAAGCGATTGTTAGCTATTACATTCCCATTCTGTAGAGAGGAAAAAGTTGAGGCATGGATGAAGACTTTACATGGTGAACATTGGTCTGATTTGGTGATATTTTCTGTTCATGCACTGTAAACTTTAAATAAAAGCATTTAATGAACCAGTGTAACAAAGCATCTCTCTTCTATGCCTGAGGTTTTGTATTGCCTTAGGTGGTATCATTTTGACTTTACCAGTCCCTGATAATTGAAGGTCTCTGGGTAGAAAAAATATACTACAAATGTTTAGGGGAAAAAAAAGCCGGTAAGAAAACAAGTTCTTGAAACTTGTTGGTGCAAAGCAGATTTCAATTACTGGAACTTGTTTTCAATTCATTCTTCCAGGGATTTTATACTGCTTTCAGTGACTGCTGTCCAGACCAAGCTGGACTCCTTACCTGACCTTTGGTGCTACACGTGCATGAAAGAATCTCCCTAACAGCCCTAACAGGGCTATGAAAACAGGATGATTTTTCTGTGACATAGCTTCAAAATGAATAATGATTCGCATTTGTAAAGCTGTTTTTAAGCAGCAAAGAGCAGAGAATGACAAGGGGGTTTTGAATGTAGAGTGGTTGCTCCTAAAATTACTTGTCTAAAAGATGATAAAATGAAGTTGGCCACTGCTGCTTGCCTGGAAGACTACAAAACATTGCCTATAGCCTTAAAACTGGGCTTTCAATGACCATATGTGTGACATAACAAGTAACATCTGATGTGGTGGTTACTTCCAGCTTTTGGCAGGCAGAAAAATTTAGATTGTGCCCAAGTGAAAGTACAGACATTTCACAAGAAGAAAACAGAGCTGAGGATCATCATGTTCTTGGCATGGTGACACCCTGCAGTTCTCCACAGCTCTCCCCAAAAGGTGATACCAATGGGATAAGGGCTCAAAGGCATGAGGTATTTCCCTTGCATGTTTTGGGGCACAAACAGGGTACACATTTAAATTCTGTGGTATCTTCACTGTTTTGTCCTGCTGCAACATTTTATAAAGTCAGATTGACGTTATTTTGCCTTTTATTTATTTTCTCAGCTGAAAATGCTATGGCATCAAAACTGGACTGCCAGTTTAACAAATATGAACCATTTCCCCCCATCAGAAGTGATGTCTTATTGCTGGGCATAACTTTGGACAGTGAGCTGGGCTGTCCTTGCAGGACCATATCAATGGCTAGCCCCGTGAAACCCCTCTGGAATGACATTTGGAGCGTGAACAGACTACTCTGGTTTCCCTATTGGGATGCTGCAAGCAAGATGAGACTTACATGCCCTGTTCTGGTGACACCTTGTTGCTCTGCAGCAGCTGATGGCTGGAATGCATTTCTAAGTATAGGAACCTTCTGCCTTTCTGGGCATATCCCAGGTGTGCCAAGTCACAAAGCTCAGAGGTCATTAGACAAGTAAGAATACCCTTAGCCTTTTGCTGTAATTTAGTAGTATTTCATATTGCCCTTCTATTCTTTTTAGAACTAAGAACCTTGTCTTCAACAAACCTTACCAGGCTTTCTAAGACTGCTCTTTTATCTAATGGACCTACAGAAAAACATCTCACTGCAAACCAGACTGCCCGCCCATGTCCTGAATGCAATATAGATTCTTGGGAAGATCACTTGTGTGAAATTTATTGCTCTGATTAATGAGTACCCTAACATATAAAGAGCAGAAATGAGGCAAAAGATGGAGTCATACCAGGAAACAGTACTTATATTTTTCTAAGTTTGTTTTTAAAAATGTTTTTAAAGATTAGAACTGACCTGAAAACATCTAATATAAGCCTAGGGCTCCAAGATTTAATTATAAGTTATTTTCTCTGGTCTCTTATTTGACATGAGTGTTACCTGCTTCCCTACCATATGCTTATGTATTACCAGTAATTCATGTTTTTTGGGAATGTCTGTCTATTCACACTTTTTGCAGTTAAGGTTCTGTTGGCAAGTACATGTTTCCTACATAAATAAGTTTCCTACAAACAAGAAGTTCTTTAAATAACCCAGCAATAACTCCACCATTTAGAACATTTTCCCTGAGCTACAATAAAAGGTGTCAGGGTCTGAGCTGGAATTGCTTTCTCTCTCTGCTATCTGTTTGCAGATAACAAATGTTTCTTTTGGTGTTAAAGATCTATGTTACAATTTGAGTCCACCAGTTGATTATAGACTTATTAACATGACAGATCACTCAAGCTTGGAAAACCTAAGCTCTAGTCCATGCTTCTGGTGCCCACTTCCTTTTCTAGTCATTGCCAGCCTTGATGACATGGACATAAAGTCTTTGCAGGAGAGAATATACACTAATGTGTACAGCACCAGGTGGGGTGATGCAACCTCCCTGGAGATCCAGTAGGAATCCTGGACTCCTGACTCACTGCATATAGAGAGCGACAGCAGGAGAAAAAGAAGAAATGAAACAAGCCAAGTGCTTAGTGGGCTCCATCACGTTAAAGAGATTCATCAGTTGTTTGGGAACTGGATTTTGACAGCTTAAGTAAAAAATAAAACTCCTTTAAGAATTATCAACAAAAGCTTTTGAGTTTATGCAGGTGTGTCATGTGTATGGGCTTGAGGCATCTCAAGCCATGTCTTCAGGAGCACCATATCTTAGCTGCCACTATAAAATAAGAGAAAAACATACAGAATCTTGAAGAACAGAAATTCACTCAGTATTCTAAGGGTATTCTCTTCATACAATGAAAAGTAATTCCTGTACCAAAGAGCTCAGCTCACATCATATTAAATGTGTTAGAAAGAGAATGCACAAATGAATACTGGAGTACGAGATGTGAAGAACTCTCGTACCTTGCTTCAAATAATACAAGAAGTAATATGTATAGTAAATAATGTAAAGTACCTTGCTTCAAATAATGCAAGAAGTCTTTGGTAGAGGCAAGAGTTTAATCCAGGGGTAATTCTGCAGTTCATGCTCTCATTTATTTTCTTGAGGAAATTCCCATGCACCACCTACATAGTCTAGAAGAATGCAGGATGTGAAGACTTGGTCCCTGTGACTCTCTCCACTAGCACTGACAGCAAACTTTCACATTGATGTGCTGGCTTTGCCAAGAGGGTAGGCTATTATTACAAACATTTTATTTCAGTATGTATTCTAGTAGAGAGGTAAGTACACAGCTACAATAACCTCTGCCTATAGAACTCACTGCATTTAAGTGTCTATACTTTTTGCTGGTAAAAACATCAATCCACAGAAGGAAGCTGTGCTTGTGTAGCTGCATTTATAAAAATGTTCTGGTATAGAGTTGGCATAATTTAACAAACTTTCATGTGGAGGACTAAATGCATTGGGAATGGAACAGCATGAACATGGTATTGCTCTGCCATGTCTTCCAGACCATTTGCAATCTAAAAAATGTTTTTACAGCTTTTTGAAATTTCACCTGTGATCCAGTTATTCAGAACCAGCTTAATCTGTTTCAGACAGTATTTTCCTTGGCAGGCACTTCGTTTTTGAATTTACTTGCCTTCTTAGGACCCTGGTACTGTATTTAGGTGAATTTGTCCTGATGCAGACAGACAGCTACAGAGAAGGGAGAACAGATCCCCGTTCAAGCCCTAGAAGACCCATGTTACTGGCACCTAGAGCATACCAGATCATTGTGCACAGATTCTTCAACATGGGTAGTACCCAGATCCAGCCTATATCCCTCTTCCATTGTCTCATAACTCTGCATATCAGGTAGTCTTCACTGGCTGAAGGAATTCTAGAAAGAAGCATGGACATTGTCCAAGTCTGACTCCAATGCCTGATAAACTGGAATTTACCTTTCATTAAAAATATTCTTTCTAAGACATTAATGATGATTTAAAGTCATAATCCAATACTCTAGTTGCTTGACCTTGCTCACCAAACTTTGAAACACACAACATGCTTTGTTCAGAAGTCCTAGCTTCAGCTCTGGATATTGATTACATGGAAATCCTGGGTAAAGCTCTGCTTTATCTGACCTTGAACTAATTTTTTATGTTGTTGGTTTTGCAAAATTTTTGAGTTTTCCTTTCTTCCTCCCTCTTTTCCCCTCCTCTGTTGCTTGGAAGTACTCCTGACATCTTTGCTAAGTCCTTTTTCCCCTGTGGCCACAACAGGTCACAGCAGATGTCATGCAAGACTTACTTTGAAATGGTATTAATCCATGTGCATTTGATGTATAATGTCTCTCATTGCCTCGACTTATTAGTTCCTGTCTCTCCCCCACAGGTTTTCCTGCCCTTGTGCACGTGCCATACCAAGTCAGTTCTCTACTTTTGAGTTCTTACAGCAAGCTGGTGCTGGGGCTTGATTCCTCAGTATCTCACACTATAGAGCCATATACCATTTCATACACATATACATGGAAATGAGCATGTTTTACCTTTGTAACATGCTGCTCCAAGTGCTCTGAATGTCCCTTGTTGCTTTGACCACATCTCTCATGCGTTGTATTCTATAGTTTTTTTCTGAATACACTGAGCTTCTTTGTTACAGCTTGTTCACATTTTTAAAGTGAGACCATGATACATGTGCAAGTGGGTTACTGTCTGCTCCTGAACATGCCTCCTTGGGACTCTTTTCTTTAACTGCAAATTCTCAATGAAATCCTTTACATGTGTCCCTTTCTTATCAATCAGGATTCCTTACTGCACGTCCAGTCTTTCTTTGCCTTCAGAGGACCGTCAATGGGGATTTGCTTTACTTTTTGCCTTAGGATTCACATATTGCAGGAGTTAAAATACCCTACAGGGAAGATGACATGCTTTTCAGAATGCAATTTTTTAAAATCGAGGCTCAGACTGCCAATGCCCACTGGGTGGCTCCAGACACTGCACCTTGTCCCACCTCCACCTACTCAGCACTAACCCAGCTCTGCAGAAGTACGTGTCAGTGCTGGAGATCAGCAGGAGTGACAGGGCAGAGCCTGGGGTCATAAACAGATGATGCACCAGACACATAAGTAATCATTATTGGTGAATATTTGCATCATGGTAGTGCCCAGAGGCCCAGTAGAGGGTGCCTGTGCTGGAAGAAACATTAAGGCTTAAATTCCACACATTGCCCTTGAGGCACCTAACTGAAGTCAAGAGAGAGAGGCTTACACAGGCCACAGAGGCGATGCTGTTCCCTCATTGACTGCATGGACAGCCAGATGAGATGATGATTCAATGTAGGTGACTTATTTCAGCTCCTGGAACTCCACAGGATGAACCTGGTCCTTTGAGAGAAGGGAATATCGAGGACCAGAACTGCAGCTGTGTCCTCCCTGGCTCTGTGACCACATGTGTGTGAGCATGTGTGCATGTATACTGCATGTCCTGACCTCTGCATTTTATCTACATACACACATATAGGTGTACATTGCATGTTCTTGCCTCATTATGTCAAGCACTTAAAGTGTGGTTTGGCAGGGAAGAGAGAAGTCCTCTGATTTAATTTGAAGAGGGACTAATGATCCTGTAAAACAATAAAAAGAATTTATGCTGTTGTCTAACTTTCTACCTTCTCTTTCTAAATACACTCCTGGTTTGCCATGTCTTTCAAGATGGCACACGTAGGCTACCTGTCTTCCTGTTTTTGAATTTCCACAATTTTATTATTCCATCTACCACGTGCTATATGAACCAACTGTATATAAGGAGCTGTTTCACCTGTACTACCTTGTGTTAGGGCTGGCAGAGAAGGAAAGAAAACCAACCAGCCAACCCCAACAAAAGTAAGCATAACAAGGAAAGGAATGGACTCTAGTCAGTTCTGTTTTACTCCAGGCAGCTATCCCATTTGGACCATGATTAATATTTAATTTGGATGTAATGAAGTTCAACAGTTTCCCACTCTTCATGCTATAAAACAGTTTACTGCTTCAGGAAACTCCTGTCAGTTCTACTAGGCTTAAAAGAGGTGCGAGGACCTTAGATGGCTTTGCATCTGTGGTGACTGAATACATAAGACAATGCATGTGCAAGGAAGAGATTTCCCCATCTGGCTAAGACCATCACATTAAGAGATGTGCACTTTTTAACTCTGAAGTGTTAAAGCCATGGAGGTTCGGGAGTTTTAAATTTGATAATATTTCACTATGTCTCATTTAGTATGGCAACAGAAACCCAGCCTTGCAAAAAAATGTCCATTTTATTGAAAGGCTGCAGTTAATTGAAATTGCATTTTTTTTGCTGAACCTGACCTAGAGGTATTGCCCCTTTTACAACAGGGTGAAGCATGTGAGCTAGTGCTAATCCATATAGAAACTGATGGCACTTTACAAGTTTTATCTTGCCTAAAACTGCATCCTTTTGTGGAAATTTTAAGCCCAGCTGGACATGAAACACCACGAGAAGAAATTAACTCTACCCTAGCTGAAGCCAGGACACCTTGACAACCTGCTTCTGTTCTCAAGGAACATGTCTCTAAATCTATGGCACACTGGCATGGGAAAAGTGTAAGAAGCACTAGAGATGGGAAAATCCTTTGCTATGTACAGGCATAGTAATGGTATTTTTTTTATATCTGGCTCTCAAATTAGGCATATCTGTGTCTTTATCAAGGTCCATCTACGGTACACATATTTAAGGAGAGCAGACATAGGTGATGTGGAGGGAGCCTGTGTTCCAAAGGAAGAGTCTATCCTTTTCTCCATTCTGTAAGATGATTGGAAATCATTAAGTTATTACAAGCTAGCAATGCCTAGGAGTTGTGGAACATCCAGAGATTGCTATTATTAAACACAGAACACCAGCATTTAAGCAACTGTTAAGGCACTGGCATGTCATTCTGCTATTTTAAGTATGAAGTTTCAGAGCTGAAGTAGTAAGCTGTGTTATTATTTTTAGTGTCGGCTTGTTTCTTTTTTTTAAGTGTTACATCTGAATATATTACACCATATGAAAAAACTTCAGATCCATTGCCACTGAGCAACCTCTAGATAATTGCTTTTCTTACATCATCATCCAAGTTCTGAGTAATTCTCTAATAACACTGCAGAGCAGGTTCCTTTGAAAACCTGTAACTTCCTGAGTTTTAGGCTTTTTCCCTGGTTTTGTTTTAGTCTGTTTTTCTAAGAAATATATCACATATGAAAATGAACCCCATCAAGAGCACAATGGGAGGTGAAGGTTGTGCTCTTTTGGAAACCACAGTTCCAAGGGATTGCTGCAACTGGAATCTGCAGACCTGCAGCATATGAGAACTGGCGTTGATCAGTCTTAGTGGAGAACTAGACAGAAGGTTTGGGGATGAAAAGCTACTCCTGTTCAGAAAGCTTGATATTTCTTCACAAGGTGAACAGAATTTGAAGACACTGCATGGCCATGAGGAAATATTCTTGCAAGTTCACTCTCACAGAGCTCACCCAATAGAACTGGTCAGATGGGAAGCATATGGAGGTAGACTGAAGGCCTGCCTACAGCTGTGTCTGGCATTCTAGGTAAAAGCCAAAAATGCTGAATAATCAATGCTCCTGATAATTTTCTCCATCTGCCATCAATGTGAAGTTGCAAAATAAGACACACTGTTCTCTGCACTAGCATAACTCCAGGAACTGTTCATATCTCTCTGGGGGTTAAGACTGAAGGGAAATGGCTGAGAACTGGCTAAGGAGAGTTTTATGGCATCTTTGGACTGTCCTCTACAGGGGAGGTCTGAGCAGCTGGTTTTGACATCAGATGATACTTCTCTTGAAGGAGAGCAGTTGCATCTGTTTAAAGTTCTCTCTCTCCCTCTCTCTCTCTCTCACCTCCTCTGTCATGCAAACACTATAAGCAACAGTGCAAGACAGACTAAATTAAATCCAGAATTCCCAGTCTGAAACATCCTAGGTTTTTATCATGGAAAGAAAATGCAGGAAACAAACATTAGCATCAGAAAGAAAAGCAACAATGGAAGGAGAGGAAATGCTAAAGGTGCAGCAGCTGCAACATCCTCAGCTGAACCATGAGTCTGTATTTGCTGGACTCTTCAATGAGAAGAGATTTTAATGAAGACCTCATCTAGCACCATCTAGATCTGTGAGGTACTTATAGTCTATTAATAAGATGTATTAAGATTTTATTTTCTGTATATCAAATCAGCGTGGGCAGGGTTTTCTTCTCATGGCCTAGCCCAGCTTCTCTGACAAAACTCAAATCTAAGCATTTACCTGTAAGACTCAATCACATTAATGGGAGAAGATGATGTTTCTGCCAAATTTGAAGAAATTCTACCATATTTTGCATCTGCTTCCACTTAGATTTGGACGTACGTCTAATGCTGGTAAACAGACAGAGTTCAACCACAGTAAAACAACAGTGCACAACCAAGGCATCCTTTGCTTGGGAGAGGTGGTAAGCATATATCCAGCCTACCTTCAGCATCCATTTTGCATCATGTAAGCTTACACTCAGCATCTATATTTGTCTCTCAGGTTAAGTCTTTTTCTTGGAAGCTGTGCTCTCCTGCACTTCCTCACCTTAGGCATCTCTCAGTTCAGCACTCTGAGATGGGAGTTGCAAGGCAGGAGGGATTTTTTGCATTCATTTACTTGTTGCCCACTTCAGGAAGATAGCAACAACCATCAAGGGATGCTTGCCTGAGTAAAGAGCTCATGCTCTATGGGCCAAAGCACAGACCCTCCCATTGTTAACACTGGAGCTCTCCTTCCACACTGAACCACCACAGGAAGGTTTCCTCCAAGAAGTAAAACAGCAGTGGCTTATCAACAGCATGCAGAAAGGTGAAGCATTTCACAACCCCAAAGGGCTTTTGCAAACATTAGGACCTTGGATGTGCTGACAGCTGAGTAGCCCTGAGCAAAGAACAAGGGATCTGCTTACTGCTTGGCCTCTGTCTCGCACTCCTTCACTCCCAAGAGCTGTCACAGTGCCACTAGTGGCTCTTGTGTGAACATTTCAGGGATCCAGAATCCACTGGTTTAAGCTATCTGCCTGGTCCACATGTCCAAAATGGCTAAAATAATAATTCATCACTCTTTGGAGTTGTTGGGCACCTCCTCATCCAAAGTGAGCATATGCACTGTTGATTACTGGAGGGATATGCCACTTTGTTGAATATTTATTTCATTGGTTTTCTTTACTCCAGGAACCACAAGTCCAGTCCTGGTACTTCATACAAGTGTTCATCATCAAGTAGGGAGATACAGAGTATTTCTTGTTTCCATGCTACCCAAAAGCTTCAGAGCAAAAAAAACTCTTCATCTTTTGTAGTAAACACAGGCCGCCAGCTATTAACTATAATTTAATCTAATATAATAAAATAATTTTGTGAGCATTTGAAATGCTGTGAAGGAATATTAGGCTTTGGGTGGGCTGCTCTGTTCTACAAACACTACCTGTATAACATCCAGATGTCAAATGCCAACTTTCCATTCACTGCTGCAAAACGCCCAGAACCATCACGCAGTGAAACAAACAAACCATGGAAGGCATGCAACACGTTGCAGCACTTTTTTCAGCCATAACAGATTATCACTAATATGTCTGTGGAAGTTGACTGGGAATCTCTGTCAATGCTACCCCAATTAATACGTTTCAGGTCTGTGATTTGGAGAGTAAATTTAAGGGAAGGGAAATGTTTTTCATTCATTTTTCACCCCTTTACTATAATTTACTCCAAATCTAGGGTAGCTGCAAAAAACAGGAGATCACTTTTGTACTTTGTAGCAATGGAAGAGAAACTCAGAAATGTCTGCTTTCCTCTACTACTGACCCAGGATCCCTATAGAAACATAAAAAAAACCTAAATAACTTCGAAGTTTATGTCTAAGAGCAGTTTGTGTCAAGAGATATCCATGTCAAGCTTCACTCGGACGTTGATACAATGCCACCATAAGTCTTCCATCCAGGTTTCAAACATTTAACACTATTCTACTACTGACAGACATTCAGTCTGCTACAGAAGGAATGAATGTTGAATAAGGAGTTCCATCTTCTTGTTAAGTCCATTGGACCAACCACATTTTAAAAAGAAATACAAGAGACAAAGGATTTTTACATGGGGCATCTTGTCTTCTGAAGATTGAAGTCAGGAGTGCTGGAAATCCAGGACCAAAATTATTCAGCTCTTTTGACTCCTTGATTTTCACTTTGCATTCTTGGTTACAAGGGTTCTAAACATATTAAACTAATTCCAACTGTCAAATCAGCGTTCTGCCTGTAATCCACAGTTACACCATTCATATGCCTGCATCTTGTCCTCGTCTTGCACTCCCTGTTTTTTAACATATATGTACTTCTTTCCCCTCCTAATGTTAACTAGCAGCATTATAATAGCACTAAATTTTTTGCATTGCATTATTTGTTCAGCTTTATTCCTTTTTTTGATGCTGGTATTTTTTCCATTGCTTGACATGAAGTGCACAAAAATGCTGAGTAATGTAGGCATTCTTCTTTAAAACACTCTTGCAGACAAGGAGTCTCATCAAATCATTGCATTTACTCATGTCTAAGCTGAGTCATATGCACATATCCTTGCAAGCTACAAACTGAATTATATGATTTCCTGTATAATGATAAAATAACACAGAAGTCTAATAAATAAGAAGCGATCTATGCTCTTACGCATTTTTACTGCCTCAGTTGAAATTAAACACTTCCTACACAAAGGAGAACTGGTTACACTAGCTTAAGAATAAACATTAGAAGCATGTTTACATCTTGCAAAATGTGTAATTTTAGAGAGAAAGTCACTTAAAACTGAACTAGAGTCAGCAATACCCAACCAAAGAATTTGTGTGATGTGAAAGGCCTTCAAGACCATCTACAAATCCAGCTCTAGCCTTATGGTTTCTCCAAAAGGTATCAGTCTTTCCGGGACAGCACATATCCTCATGAGCCCACCAGCTACATGAGCCCACCTACATGAGGCCACATCCTCACTTAGGAATGCTTGTCTGGCCTCAAACACTCTCAGTTTTCTGTTCTAAGTGCCACAGTTCACTGAGCTTGTCAGACCTACTGGTTACAGCAGGCCTGCAAATAATGATGGGTACTTCTCTGGTACCACAGGCTGTTCATGTAGCAAAAGCAGGGCTATGAGAAAGAAACGTTTTTGAGTGCCTCAGTGTGTGTAGAAGAAATAGTGTTCTCTGTCCCCATGATGGGATGCTCTGCTGCAAGTGGAAAGGGATAACTTCTCATTCCCCCTTCTTAAACCAGGGTCAAGGGTACTGGCTGCCAGCAGGTGCTGGACATTGCTCCTCACAAATAAGCTTCACCCTGATCCGAGAGGAAATGCAAATGATATAATTTTAATAATATATTATGTGTTTTTATATATATTTTCCAGTATGTGTGTCCCAAGACTTTTTCACTGACATATTGATACTGCAGCTGCTCTGTGCTTACACATATGATGCAGTGTGACACTAATGAATATGCAAGATCGATGGCACAGGGGTTTTACAGTCCTGTGGAATCAGCCTTAGGGCTGGTCTCAAACTAATTTTCTATCCACATGAACCTGCTTAGTTTGTCCTCTGTCACCCTTCTTGAGAGGATTTGGACCATTTCACAAGGTTCCCTTGGATAGTGCATAGTGGACTTCCAAAGGGCCACTGATCCCCTGCAAACATGAACAGATGGACAACCCCCTGTAATCCTCCCCCTTGATTCTCTCCTGGGAATATGGAGGGAAAATGTAGGGCACAGGCAGAAAGAAAAAATACTTCCAGGATGAGTCCATTCTACTTCACTCCTCAGGATAATGTGCTTAACATCTCTTCTTCTTCCCCCTTCTACAGCCCCTTACCTTCTCAGCCTATTTTGATGGGCTCTGGGTATGCCGTGTTGTCACAGATGTAAATTGTAATTAGACTAATGACCTAAACCTCTGCTGTCTAATCTCTACAGTTCACATATAACATTTTTTCATTTAACTTAAAACACTTTTTTACTGTCTTTGGAATTCCCATAGAAAGACTACAGGGAAGTTAAGTGTGTTAGTGAGGCTGTCACACAAATGTCACTTCAAGTCAAGAGAAAGCAGCTAACCTGTCCTTTGACAGATAAGTGGTTACAGGAGAGAGAGCTCCATTACTTTCAAATATTCAAATATTTGATTTCATGGCTGCAGTTAAGGAAGCAAAAAAGCAAATCATAGGAGCAAAGGTTTTACACAGTCCTTCATCCTACACTTTGAACTAATCAAACAATGAGGTTTCACTGTCTTCAATGGTGGTACTCATATAGCTGAAATTAGCCACTCTCTGATGTGTTCTGCTGGATGGGGTCAGGGCTCTTAGCATCTTGCAGCATTCAGCACTAAATGAAATATGTATTACAGCACATATTTCTGAAGCACAGGCCGTGTACGGTATTAATTTATGAAGTAAAACATCAGATATCACATGAAATCTAAAAAAAGTTTTCCTGCCTTACGTTACCACAAACGTAAAAGAACAACACACATTCTCAGATCAGTTTCAATCACCATGAACCACAGGACAAAGACCAGGAGCATGAGGTAACTCTTGAATTCATGCTGATCTATATCTTCCACATACTAGTCATTTAGCATTGCCCAGGCTTAGGGTAGGTCTGCTAGTCTATATCCTCAAATAAACGTTCTCATTGACTTCTCCAAGAAATTTCACTAGAAACCTGCCATAAGGCAAATTGAGTTAATCAGATGCTAAGTTAATACCTCAGTCCTTGGAGTACTGGTCCTATTCCCTTTTCTCTGTTGTATCCTCAGCTGATGTATTTGTGAGTTGGGTTGCCAAATTTTACCAGCATTTGCCGGATGAAAAATCTCTAGACTTATATAACCTAAATGGTAGAAGCAGCTCTGGAATTCACCCTGTGAGGATTGAAAGCACTTTCCTTGGAGCTTTAGAGCCCTTTGTTTGTAACAAAACAAGGACAAACACAAAAAAGAGGACAAATGTCAACTCAGACTGCAATGGGAAACTGATAAAAGGAAATCACTCTAACACCCAAACCTTGCTTCTGAAAGCAGTAGGTATTTGATCTGCTGGTGGCATCTGCTGTTGCATTTCAAAAAGTCATTTGCACCAGCAAAGTGAGTGCAAAAGGATGTTCTCCCTCTTTGAACTCATTCTGGCTGTAGGAGGTATAAAGGAATGGAGAATCTGTTGAGTGCTGATTAAATCATACACATGCATCTGACGGGGGAACTTTGCCCTTTTTTTAGCTACCTCATGAAAGAAATCTGTGAAAGTCCATTAAACACAAAGATAACATAATGACTCTATCTTGAACAACATGGACATCTAGGAGACAAATGTGGGGCATATTTGGCTTTACGTGTGACTGCCTTTCACAGTTTTGCCTGGGTAGCTGCCATCAGCTGCTGCCGGAGATGGGGACCTGGCCAAGGAAAGTCTCCAGCCTTCATGGGAGTGACTGTTCTTAGGCAAAGCTAAAGGAAGCTGTCCCTACCTGTGTATGTTTTCTTCCAGCTTTTTCACCTTCAGCTCATCCTCTTCTGACTGCTTCCTTCTGGCTTCTTCCTCTTCTGCAGAGCCAGCAGGAATTCCCTGTAGCAGCCATTTTTCCCGAAGAGCTTTTGACTGTAATGTAAAAAAATCCCGTATCTTAGGTATAGACTGAACAAAAATATCTTTAGGTTGAGAAGAAGCTGTCTTTGCTTCTGAATATTAGCTTGTCCCCACTGAATTTCTGCTTTCTGCTTCGAATGGTTGTAACAGCCAAATGATCAGCTGTTTATTCAGAGGTCTTTCACATGTCAGTTTTACAGTATACAGTTCATTTACCATCAATGCCTTAATATTAGGTTATTTTTAGTTCCTAATAAAACTAACAGTTAAAAATTAGCTAAATTAGCAAGACCTGCAAGAACTGAAATTTTTGAACTAAGGTGTGGATTTCTTGTGAATAATAAGGCATGTGCTGGAAGGACTAAAGTCATACACTTTTTAAAGCTTCAGAAACAAAAGATCAGTGTGCTGTAAATATAATGTTTTTTCACAGAGTATAAAATTAGTCACCTATTAAATCAATCAAAGATGTTGTTTTTTATTTATACAACAGATGTGTTTCTATATATTTACAGGCAGACAGACAGACACATGTATACATAAACATTAGCACATACATAATTTCTTGGGCACACACAAATTAGAACAAATGAACAGAAGTCTTCCAGAAATAGTGGAAGGGTTGACAGGACAAAGCAATGCTGTTGCAAAAAGCATCAATATCCTTCATCCAATAGTATTATTCCTGGAAGTTCTGTGGTGCTTTCTACACTGAAAAAGTGGCTACAACCTCACCTGGTTCCTATTTAATGCAGCTGCAGCTTATCCAGGGTAGTTCACCAGTGGAGGTGGACTGGTTGAAAGCCATGCTTTACACAGCATACAGACCTATGTTCCTTGTCTGGCCCAAATCTGACAGAGGAATGCAGCAGATAGGATGAGGAACCTGGACCAGGAGCCCAAAGCTAAACAGGACTTTGCCCCTTGGCAAAGAAGGAAATTGAGCTGGTGGAAAAGGTAGTCAGCCAGGAGACCAACCAAACTTTCCCTTGCATTGATCAGTGAAGGAGAGCCTTGGTTTTGAATTTGCAAAGTGATTGGCAATGCTAGTTCAGCTCCTCTTCTGCAAAGAGGAGTTAATCAGGAAACCAAGAAAAAATAAGTTCAAGGAAATTGGATTTCAGAGGCAGCCCAAACATGCTGTATGTGTCTTTTCAATGCCATGCTTGTTGCTGGAATAGAACCTGACTTGTGCAAACTATGTATAAAGGGAAAACATTTAACACCAACAGCAAGCTTCAAACCTTGCCCAAAATAGAAACATTTTTGACATGACAGACAAGGCTTTCTTGCTAGTTTTCAAATGTGTGTATATATATAGACATAGTATCTATGCACAAACTATTTTTGTCACTCCATGACCTATTTGATGTCAGGCAATTAGATTTTAGTAGGGCAGCAGACATAAAGCAACACAAAATGCACATGCTTATAAATTACTCAAGCTTTCACTGGCTTTAATTGTGCTGTTCATGAGAGGATGTCTAGGAGAATTTTAAAGTGATTTCTATGTGAACTCGAACTTCTGCATAACAGCAAAGGTCTCAGGCTCGTGTCCCATGCAGTCATGTTCAATAGTTGGACCTGCAGATGCTGATGACTTAATTTACCTGGCTGAACTCAGCTTTGCTCATGGCCTCCAAGTTGTTAGCTGCCAAAACAGAATGAGTAGCTATCTCCAGCCACAGTTTCTGTGGTTTGCTGCTCTTTGTCTTGGCACCACCATCTATTAGTGCTTCCTGCCACATTTCATGTGCTGGTAGTGAATTTTTTGGTAGTGTTCAGCCGAGCTGATTACCAGACAGAATTTTTATCACCTCACTCAGACTCACCATGCTATAGAAATGTCCCTTCAGCAGAGGACTCTGAAGTCATCACATGTACAAAGAAACAAAGTGAGACAAAGATGGATTTACAAGTCTTGAGGGGCTAAACATTTAACAACTTGCACTTTGCCTTCAAAGTCTCAATAGCACAGCTCAATGGATACCTGCTGGGCTAGATCCAGTGCAAAGCCCAGTGAAGGCTGACTGCTCTTTAAACTGCTCTCTTTTCTTTCAAATGTGGACAAGCAGCATGAGGAACTATGTTGCTGCATGTAACTTACTCAGCTGTGGTCTTGAATACCAAATCCTGAAAGACACTCATTTGGAAAAAAACCCTAAGTTTCTAAAGACCAAATGCTAAAGATGAAGACAAACTTTTCTGCTCTAAACCTGGTTTAGATTAGGCCCCAGCAAAAATAAATAAATAAAGCCTTTGACAAAGTGCTGCTTGGACAGCACTGGCACTGAGGACATCAAGTTAACAGTCATTCCTTTCCTATTCCAGGAGGATGGATAAAATCGAGGCTTTTCTCAATGTGCTTTTACAGTCTCCATGCTGATGCTCACAAAGGGAGAAGCCAGTTCCTTCAGTACAACTGCTGTACACTAGAAGTAAGGTATTTTGTACAGCCTTTGTTTTAGTCTTTGTTTATGTGAAATACTTAAGCTACAAAATCACATGGTTTCTTTCTCCCTAAAGCTTTTTTTTTTTTCTTTTTTTTAACCTATTAATAGCAGGAATTTGAAACTGGAAAGCATCAATGGGCTTTTAAAAAGACATATTTAGAGACAAGAATGCTATGATTTACTAAAAATCCTCCCTCTTGGGTGAAATGTCAGCATATTTTATCCGAATCAGGAAAACTGGAAGCTTTGATGTTTCTGGCTCTCCTTTTAAAGATGAAAATTAAGGCATTTGTTAAATACTATACTTCAGACAAGAAGACTGAGAAATGGAAACATTTATAAATGCATTTTTTAAACTGCAGAGAGTCTATTTACCAAGCTGCTGAGGTTGTGTGTATTTGTGCACTCGCTGCAGATACAATAGGCTAACAGGCAGGCAAACACCAGGGGATGTTGGTCACACATCTTGCTGTGCAGGAAGCATCTTCTCCCCAGCCACGTAACTGGTGTGGGAGTGAAGCAGTGGGCAGGGGTGGAAGAATCCCTCACCTGCTTTGAGCAAACATTTTCCAAGGAGGCTTTTTCATCACAAACATGTAGGGAAAGCCTTGGTACCTATGATGAAACCAAGGGTGTGTAGTGAGGCAGTGGTAGGGCTGTGCTGGGTACTCAGGCACAGCTGCTGGATATGGGACAGTCTAGTGAGGAGGCCCACATCAAAGCAACCCAGACAGATGCAAACCAGAGCTAGATGCAGGCTGGAAACTAAAGAGAGTTTGCTGCCATCTGTCCTCCATAACTATGAAATTTGGGTTATGCTTCTTCAAAAAATCTTGCAAAATCTTATCCCAGGAAGAACAGGAGGCGTTTTTCAAGTGTGCTGAAAGAAGGTTTGCATGAGGACAGAACACAAAAGTACATACCTTTATGAGTTACCCCTGTTCAACAATACTGTGCATTTGCTTAACAGCTTGTGATTAAAACAGCCAAAAGCTAGTATTTCAGCATTGCTTATCCTTCATTGTCTGCTATGAGTTTTAACACTCCTTTGCATTTTAAAGCTTCTATATGCACCACAGTTGTGCTGTATGATTAGGTATTGTCTAAATGATAAAGAGCTCTGGGAGTGGCCACATACACTACTGTAAAGATAGAGGTATTTGTACTGCTCATTGCCATACTGGAATATGAGAATATTGTGAATATTGTAAATACAGTGAATATGCTGTACTTTCAGAAGGAACCCTTTCACTGACAGAACAACAGCTATGCTATATACTGCCTGTTATAAGTATTCATTTACTGCAAGAGAATGATTTCTTCAGGGCTAAATCCTTCAGCAGAAATTAGATCATGTCATTAAAAAGGCTTGCTGTTTCTGAAGTGGAAAGGGCACTGGGTTTGAGATCCTCTACGTTGCCATTGCTCTCAGGTGATTTTGTTTGTCTGCGCAGAATTGAGAATTGAGATTGTAAAAGTAACTTGGAGTTTCACTTTGTTTAGTTTGTTCAAGCATAGGAAAACCAACTGGCTTCTGCACCAAGCAAAAACTGAAAAATACAGGTTACAGTTATGTGAACAAACCATATTGAGGACATAAATAAGAGAATTACTGTTGGACAGGAAAAAAAGAAATTGTGCCAAATATCTAAATGCAGCAGGCACAGTGATGGCCATAAAAGTGGTGCACTGCAATCTTGTTATTCCAGTTGCATGCTTCAGGACAGTGAAGCCTGAGGGCTTTAAGTTGTTTACATTTAGTGCTAGCAAGGAAATAATGCATAGCTTCTCAAATGCACACAGTAGAATTAATGCTGTCTATGCAAAGAAAACCTTTACTCTTAGTGCTGCATTTTGCTTTAATGTTGCATCAAAAGTTTAAGTATCAGAGGACATTTTATTACAGCAAGTAAACCTTTTAGCATATTTTTCATAAATCATGCCTACTCCATGCCACCTCTTCATTCCCTGCTTTGTGAAAGTTGATTAGTTCTAACCATCAGTCTTGCCAATTTTGAAAGAACTTCCTCAAACATTTTTCATAAGAATAATACCTTTGCAGTCCCACATACAGTGTGACAGTGTCTTAACCTGAGGCTCGGATGCATCTGCCAGACTTGTCATGACTTTTTATGACAAGAGAAAAGCCCCAGACCTTACTGTGCTGCTACCTTTTGAGGCAGTCCATTAAACAATCTTTGTGTGTTTTCTGTACTTGCAAATATGTAGGGGGCAATCAGTACTCTCTCTTTGAATGCAGTTATTACTGAAGTGGAGTACTCCATCTCCTGAGTTCAAGGAAGACGATAATCCTGAGAAGAAACAAAGGTCAAAAGTTGACCCAGGACAGCCTCCTCCAGTAAAATGTGCCTGTTCTTGTGAAATACTTCTGGATGTGGACTATTCTGGGTAATTATGGTCTTCTATGCCCTAGAAAACAGCCACTAATGATCCCTGGTGTAATTCCACTGAAATCAAAGTCACTTTTACGGAAATCTTTGCCAAATTGAAGTTCTGCCAAAAGTCTTTGCCGTTTAAAGCTTGAAGACCACGAGACATTAACATTTTAGAGCTGAAGTTATTTATTAATATGAAATTATTTTCTCCCTCTATCCATTCAGTATTTTTGCTATGGAAAAACATGGATACAAAAGGTTGGTTCCTCAAATCAACATATAACCAGCCCATGTTTACTAAAAGAATGCAATGAACATTTTTTGCCTGTCACATCTGTGAGTCATACCCCCAAATACTCCCGCTCTTAGGATGATAATGTAACTGGCTGCATTTCAGACTTGTTCTCTGCATTTCAAAAAGTTACCTTGGTACAAAAAGGCTGAGGTTTTTAGGCAGATCTGGAGCTCTGGAGGCAGCAATGAGTCTGACTTTGCTGTTTGGCAGCTACCTAAAGATGCCCTGTCATCCAGTGCATCATCTGCAAAAGGGAAAGCCTCCCAGAGGAGCGAAGCTGTTCTGTTTGTGCATACTCCCAAGCATCTGCCTGGGTTGAGAAAACTGAGTTTGCAAGGGACACAAGTGCAAGAATAACCATTGTCAAAAATGCTCTGGTCTTCCTCCTTTGTCCTGTCTACCCTTTTTCCTCTTCAAACACTGCATTTCTTGCTGTCTATTCTTACACTGCTTCCCTAGCCACCATCTGGCTCTGACCCAGCTAGTACAGGCTACCCAGCATGTCTGGGTCTGGCCTGCTGATGTGCAGCACTGTTGCCAGCATTAGCAAAGAGGTCACTGGGACATGAGGTACTGAGATGCTAGAAAGACTTGTTCCTTTGCCAGCAGGCCTTCCCCTGCCTTTCAAATAAATGGAAAAAAGAAGATTATTCCCATGGCTGTAGTGTGAGTAGGCATGTTAATGTTAGATGCCCTTAACATTTGTGCATAAATATACAAATGCAGAGAGGGGCTATAGACACAAGCTGTATGACAGGTAAGTCCATCTGGAAATAAGCAGCCTCCCGGAATGTATTCCTGAGTGATGCTGTAGTATTTAATTTTCCATTAGGCAAATGAAACAATCTACCTCTGCTCAGACTGATGCAGAGTTTTCCTGTATGGGTTTTCAGCATGAGAGAATCTGCTTGCAGAACAAAGAAGAGGTGTGGTCCTCAGCAAACACAAGAGATCTGCTGCAAGAAGGATAGGGCCTTCTATGCTATGACTGCCCCTGGAACAGACAAGCAGCCATTTCCTGCTTGCTGGTATGATCTTGTTTTATATAGTAGCAAAACTTTTTGTTGCCTTTGCAGTTATCAAAGACACTTGTTTTAGCCCAAGGAGCAAGTCTTCATCATAGATGGATATGATTCAAGCATTGCCCAGATTAGGGAATTAAGCCAAGCTGAAAAACTTGCAGCTTGATTGTAGTCTTTACTTGAATCACATTGTCATAGCTCTCATATGTATGATTCAACACAAGAAAAAAAGTATCCTAGCTGGTGAAGCTTAGCCAGTTCAAGAGCAAACATGTTAATAAAGATTAAACATTATCCTGTAGACCTGCCAGTTTGCTGTCATTCAGGAAATGAATTAAACATTTCTTAAAAATATCTTACGGAAGTGATGTCTTAAAATTTTTTTAGGGAGGTTACATTTAGTCCAGGAGTTGCAAAGGTTGTCCAACAGTCAGTTGATGTGTATTTATCACACAGAACATTAAAACACATTAACTTAGCTTTTCCCATCATTTTTGATCAGGCACTGGAGACTGATGGCATAACATCTTCCTAAGTTTCTTCTCAGCCACACAGGTATGAGTAATTTGCCTGAGTTTTTCCTCTTCATAAAATCCTTACTGCAGTGGACCACTGAGGCCAGGATCTCCATGGCATTCCAAAGGGACTAGTGCTCTGTCTGCCCCCAAAAGCATGCCTCCTCTTTCCCTACAGCTCCTGGAGTAACAGAATTTTGCTACAGCACCAGTGAGCCACCAGGTTGTGGGTATTAGGGGGGTACACGTGATGAGATGTGAAAACATATAAAAAAAGAAACAAGTAAAAAAGGAAAGAAAAATAAACGATGGACACTATTATAAGCCCCATTTGGAATCATGGCAGCCAAAAGACTTTGCAGAGATTATCCTTCCCCCTTGTTTGCTTGCGGTAGCAGGTCCCTTTGACTGCCCTTCAGCACTTCTGAGTATTTACATAGCAACTGCTTTTTTTCAAAGCACACATTCAGCTCAGCAACAGAGCAGACAGGAACATGTAACACAGTGCCACATGACTACAGAAACAGGTGAAAGAAGACTGAGAGAGCCAGCATGATTTGTGCTCACTTTGGGAAGGGCTGCATCTCAGCTGGGTGCCCCCATGACAAGGTACATGTTCAGTGTGAGGCATGTGCAGCTGGAGCTACAGATGCAAGTACAAGGCATGTCTGTGGCAAACGACCTGAGGGATGGGGATGATGGTAGCCATAGGTGGCTTCTTCATGAAGGTCTGTCTGTCACAGGAACAGAAATTGCAGCTGTACAGACAGAGGCCCAGTTTGGAATGATTTTTGGGGAAAAATGCAACAATTGGTTTACATACTCAGGGAAAGCTTCCCATTCATTAGCAAAATTATCAGTGTAAACATTCTGATTATATTGCTTTTAGACTGTTCAGGTCCCATTTATTTAACTTTATAAATCAAGTAGACAGTTGTTTCCAGTTAAAGATGGAGAAGACAAACTAAAACCCAAGCTCTTTTAGCTTCAAGGAAACTCACCACAGCAAGAGACATTGCCAAGACTCCACAAGAGCAGATACAAAGTTTGTCTCTCTCTCACTCAGATCACTCATCAGCTACACAGCACTAGCCTGTACAGATTAGTTTCACTGATAGGGATAACAGGTATGCCCAATACAAGTGTTTCTAACATTCATTAAAGACTTGAAATGACATTGAGATGAAACACAATGAACAATAAGATGACAGTTAAATCAAGCGCAGCTTCTTTTCTACACATATTTTCTGAACATCCAGTCTATCAGAAAGTTCTGCTTGAAGAAACAAGAAGATACCTCTTCTGGAGAGTTGCGTTATATGTTGGAGAGGTAGAGTTTAGTTTTCTGTTTCTCTCTGTAGGAAGTCTATTCAAAATTTCAGACTTTTTCATTGCAGGGTGATAAAGATGGCTCTGTTCAATTGTTTAATATTTCACCTGTGGCAAGGTTAAGCAACATAACGAGAAAAAACTATAAAAAAGTGCCAGTGGCTGCTGCAGAGGTGAGGGGAGGGATGCAGAGATCAGGATGCCCCAGCAGGCAGACACCATCAGGGACATGGCTTGCAAAAGGGAATGCTACACAGAGGTCCCACATGGCCCAAACTGGGAGCAAGCCTCCTGGGAGTGGGATTCTGTCCTGGTCAAGAATCCAAATGCATTGAGATGAAGCTATCCATGGGATAAACCTGCTCCTGTTGGCACATAAATTACTTTTTACCTCCATGAGAAGATCTCTAATTCCCAGGGAATTTTGGAGGTGGAATGAAAACAGTTGCAAGCTAGCTGAAGTTTCTGGCCTTCATGCAGTTGGATTGAAGACTGAATTAAATGCTCTCTTAAAGACACACACATGAAAATAGTGGCCACACTTTTACATCCTGGTGCCAGAAATTTAGGTATGCTTTGGTTTTGGTAAACTCAATCCATGTTTAAAAAGGAAATAAAGTGTAGCTGTGAGAGAACTAAAAATTAATAAAAAGATAAATATTTTTGGTTAACAATCTGAGATTTCAAAAATTTTTAAGCCTCTCCCCCCAAAATAAGCTTTGCAAGTTATCATTACTACAGACCCACACAGTTGTTTTTCACTATTATCTCCCAAGAGAATAATTTCCTCTTTATATTCAGTCTCTCCTTGGCTTCAGATTATTACTCCTTCCCAAATACACACATCAGTTAAAAGAGGCAAAAAGAAGAGTTATATTTCACAGACTCCTTTCTTTTCTAATCTTAAAAGTTCTTACATTTAGTATTTTTAAAAGCTGGATTCAAGTGATGTAAATTTGGTTTTGAACACGTTTCATGCCATCAGGAGGGGCTGGGGTTGCAGAGAGCTGTAAGCTTCCTTGAGCTATATCAACGCAGGCTGGCTAAAACCAAATCTGCTGGAGTAGCCATGGGGTGCTCAAAGGATCTTGTTACTGCTTAAAATCTGACTGATAATCTCGATGCATTTCAAGGAAGTCCTGCCTATATGGTATGTTTATGTACATGATCATCCCAGGATAACTCTGCCCCAGTTCAAAGAACAACTTACACATAATATTTTTCCTGAATAAAAGCACAACTTGTAGAGGGATCATGAGATCACACCAGAATAATTACGCCTGTGTTTCAATAGGATGCAAGCAGATAAGGAACAAGAGTTGAAGGACTAAAGCTCTCATCTCACTGTGGTAAACAATTCGTGTTGCTGGCCCGGATAAACAATTATATTTTTTTACCCTATTGTATTCTCTTATTACTAAAAAAACTTAAATGGTGGTAGTGACTTGGTTTTATGATCCAGAAGAAAGCCTCTCGATTCCCAGTTTAAATCTTGGTGGGAGACAAACTTCTCAGGATAAGGTGGGCATCAGCCCAAAGGTGCTAATACACAGAATGGGACAAAGAGGGGTCCCCTGTGCTCTCAAAATGGAAATTTCCCTCTGAATTAGTTCTTAACCTCTCCATGTCCCAAAACTGCTAATGAGGCTCTCTCCAGACAGTTGAAAATGAATTTATGTTCACAAGCTCTGTTCCTCATAGGGAACTTCAACAACCCCAATACCCTTTGGAGGGACAACAGCAGGGGATAAGCAATCCAGGAGATTCCTGGAATGCATTGATGATAACTTCCTTGAGCTATATCAACACAGGCTGGCTAAAACCAAATCTGCTGGAGTAGCCATGGGGTGCTCAAAGGATCTTGTTACTGCTTGAAATCTGACTGATAATCTTGATGCATTCCAAGGAAGTCCTGCCTATATGGTATGCTTATTTACATTATCATCCCAGGATAAGTCTGGGATGATATCAAGTGATAGAGGAGCCAAGGAGAGGAGGTGCTATGCTGGACTTTTTTTCTCCCAACAAGAAGAGGCTGGTGGGGAATGTGAAGTTCAAAGGCAGTCTGGGCTGCAAGGACCATGAAATGGAGTTTGAGATCCTTAGGACAATAAGGAAGGTGCACAGAAAGCTCACTACCCTTCAGGACTTCAGGAGAGCAGACTTTGACCTTCTCAGGGATCTGCCTCATAGAGTATCATGGGATAAAGCCCTGGAGGGAAGAGGCACCCAAGAAAGCCAGTTGGTATTCAAGGATCACCTTCTCCAAGCTCAGGAGTGGTTATCCCTACAAAGAAAAGTCAGGCAAAAATGTTAGGAGGCCTGTGTAGATGAACAGGTATCTCCTGGACAAACTCAGACACGAAAAGAAAGCCTGCAGAGAATGAAAGCAAGGACAAATGGTGAAAGCAATTCCTACAGGTGAGGAATACAAAGGGATTGTTCAAGGAGCCAGGGATCAGGTCAGGAAAGCTGAAGCCCTGATGGGCTTAAAATATGGCCAGAGATATCAAAGGCAACAAGAACTGCTTCTAGAGATATATTTGGGATAAAAAGGACATTAGGGAAAATGTTCAGTCTCTCCAGAAAGAAAAAGGAGATGGGGTTACCTGGAACATGGAGAAGGCCGAGGTATTTAATGACTTTTTTGCCTCAGCCTTCACCAGCAAGTGCTCCAAACACACTGCCTGAGATGCAGAAGGCAAAAGCAGGGACAGGGAGAATGTAGAACCGATCACTGTAGTAGAACATCACATGGAAGACCACCTAAGGAACCTGAAGGTGCACAAGTCCATGGGACATGATGAGAGAACTGATAGAAGAGGGGGTAAGTCGCTACTCACTTTATTTGAGAAATGATGGTAAGGTATTTGAGAAAGGCTGGTAAGTTTCCAGTGACTGGAAAAGTGGTAACATATCCCCTGCTTTTGAAAAGGAAAAAAAAGGAAGACCTGTGCAATGACAGGCAAATCAGTCCCATCTACCTCAGTGCCTGGCAAGATCATGGAGCAGGATGCTCCTGGAAACTATGCTAAGCCACATGAAAAACAAGGACATGATTGGTGACAGCTAACCTGGCTTTATTAAGGGCAAATCATGTTTGACAGATTTGGTGGCCTTCTATGATGGAGCCATAAATCATTAGTGAATAAGGGAAGAGCAACAGATGTCATCCTCCTGGGCTTGTCCAAGGCATTTAAGACAGCTTGACATGACATCCTTGTCTCTGAACTAGGTTTTGGAGAATATTGCACTGACTGTGTAGGGAATGAAGACTGTATGATACCATCAAACACCATTTGTGTGCTTGGCTGAGTTGCCATTTGGTTTAAGGATTACTTTACATTAAAATATTACATAAAGGAATTCACTATAAAGAAATAACAAGGCTCTTTCATTTACAAAACTTATCTCTTTTTCTTCCACTATGTTGTATATATATCAAGAGACAGGCAGACATATCTATTTATATTTTTTGACAGCAATTATTTTAAGAATAGATTAAATTGGGGACAGCAATATAACTAGAACTATAAAATTAAAATTTATTTATAGATGAGATAGTTTCAGCTAAAACCATACCCTAACAAAATCTCTATAACAATGTAAAAAGGCTTTCCTCTTCTTGAGAGTAAAGATGTAATTATGTTACAAATTGTGCTCATGAACTGCAGTCTTTAAGAAGATGTTAAAAGAAATAGGTCCCTAATATTTATACCACTCCAGAACTAATATAACTGCTGAAAAGGAATTTATTGTAATTGCAATAGTTAAAGTAACAGCACAGAAGTAATTTTTCATTCAATTAGGAGGTTTTGTCCTGTTTATTTTATTACCATTGGCCACCAAACAGAGCTACAGTAAACAATTATAGAAATTCTATTCAACTAACTACAGAGGCAGATTTTGGACGAAATACTGCTACCCACTTGAAACAGTAAACATCTCTGTTAAAACAGGCCTGCCCAACTCTGTCACCCTGATTTTTCAAGCTTTTCTGATGCACTTTTTAACTTAATGGTTTCATAGTTCATAGTTCTTTCTCACACATGGGTGTTATAATTAGAAGCATGATTATGTTAAGATGAGGTTGTTGACATTCTTTCTCTTGGTGTGAAAAAACAACTGATGGGCAGTTGTCTTGACCAACAGGACGGGAGAGGTGTCAGCCTTCTTCTCCAATCCCTGGTCTGTGTGGAAATACTATAAATATGGAGTCAGATGTTTTAATAAATAGGTTTTAACCTTCTCATCAAAGAGTGTCCATGTGTGTCCTTGCGTGTCCCACAGCGACACAACTCCTGCCTAGTTGAACAAGTTCTTAAAAGAAGTTGTTGCTTGTAAGTTTTATTCTCCAGTTGAACTAATCAAAGTAAAATTTCAGTCTTTCTCCAGAAATCAAATTATTTTGATGGATACTGTATGTTTGGTGTAAGGTGAATTTTGACCACTTCTCTGATTTTAATAGATAGAAGCTGGTAACACCTCTGGTTCCCATGGACAAGGAAACCCAATTTGTAGGCATATGGCCAAGAAACTGCTGAGGCGTGAGCTTTGAACTCTATCTATTGTTAAACAACAACAACAAAACTATGACTCTATCTGCTATTAAACAACAAAATTGACCTTGTATTATATGGAAGAAGAAGTATTATCTTCACATTAAGGACTAGAATTGGTGTGAGGTTAAGGGAGCTGTTGTAAATGGCCTCTTATTAGAGCAAAAGAGCATTTTCAACCTCAAAAAATGGGGCTTTGAAGCATCTTTATACCTGTTTCAACACCAAGGGCCTTTCCAATGAAGGCATCTGATTGTAATGTAGACAAATACACCTCCTGCCTTAAACAGAGAGCCCCAACAGTCCCAAGGTACTACACAGTCAGTCCGTGCCCACCAACATCATTACTTTGCAGTGATTCACAGAAGACAGGATATGGTTTCACTGTCAGCAAAAAGGAATTCGGCTTTTAGAGCCTCTAGACTCTCTCCTACTCCATATTTTCACATTTGAAGGGTTTCACTTGATTAATTCTGAATCTCACATAGACCATGAATAGCTGAGCTACACTTTCGTTCTTATGTCCTCAGCACTGGTCTCATCCTCAGGAGCCTTTGTAAAATGTGTTGCCAAAGCCTTGTTCACATTCAGTGCTGACTTTTAGTAGGTCTGGTGTTTGCTGGGTTGCTCTGCCTAAAGCAGTAGGACAGCACCTGCTGCTGCCTTATTTTCAGCCAGATATGTAACAAGGAAGAAATGAATGAACTGGTAGTAAAGTCATTTTGTCAGGGGGCTAATTGGCATCAGCAACTTGAAAACTGTAGGTAATCGGTATAAACATTGGCAATAAATTATTTCTATTAGATATTTTTCCAATGTGAATGAAATTTTCTGAAATTAACAGAAACCCTGTAGCTTTCAGAACCTTTATTAGGTAACCAAACATGCTATTTTACACAGTGAATTTTTAAAAGAAAATTACTCTGACATTGCACAGAAATGAAGCAAACCCATTGAATACTGGCATGAATGTCTTTGTGTGAATTCAAGCTGTTATGCTTGTGGGATCAACCCAGATACTGCAGACACAGGATTAACCCAGATTTCATTTTCAAAGGTTTCTTCACGGCAGATTTAAATGAACACTGATATGAAATCCTTGCACTCTATATGGCAACAACAGCCTCACAGCATTTTGAGTAAATACAGGGGCTTCCTAGGAAAGCCTGGTCTTTTAACCTGGATGTGTGCTTTGCACAGAATTAGATGAAATCCACATAATTCAGGAAATGAATCATGTTCTACTTAGCACTCTGAGGGAAAATAGATGCACTTATTTTGGTCTGGTGTGTCAGACTGGGGGGCCATATCAGACTGAGGGACTATATTCATACCAGACTTGGAGCCCCTGAGTTGGAGAGGCTCAGGACAAGAAGGGTGAGGTGAGGGAGAGCACTGGGGAGGTGGCAGGGGGATACACATTTTTGCAAATGAGTGAATCAAACTGGCAGGCGAAATAAAATGTTGGTCAGCACTTCACTAAGCAACGAGAACACTGAATGATGTATGAAACAAAAATGCAGTTTTCTTCGCCTCTCTCTAAAGAAAAACAGAAACACTCCCACCCAGTGCCTCTTTTTAAAGATTTTATCATTTTAATTTTAGGAAGGCTCTAGCAGCAATGAGGTTGATCTAGGATCTGCAGTCCCAGCTAGATCTCTACTATTACCTCATTCAGGTCTTCCAGCAGACAGTTGCTTGGTGGTACAGGCAGCTCATACAGCAGCAGTCACCATGACCACTCCTATAAAAGCAGCGTAATTTTCCTCTGCTGACAAGTGATGACACTGAATGGAGAGGTAGGGAAGATTTTATCATATTCTGATGCTCATCCTCACACACAGCATTACAGATTTTAAGTCTGGCTGTGATTTTAGCTGAGAAAGCAGCCATTTCAAATGTCTCTGCCATTAAATTTCTGTGCCCTGATCTCCCATTAGCTTCCCGTATGATTACTGCTCTTGCTCCAGCCTGTGGGTTAAAAAATAAAGGGACACAGCTATTTTTCATGAATGTCTCTGAAAAAAATCCACGCAGCAAAACTGAACCTCTGCTAGTGGCAATCAACATAGCAGGGCTGGAGTCATTGCCAGTCTACATCAGCTGAGGGGCTGATACCACTGCACCACCTTGGGGGTTTTATTTTTCCTATGGATGATGATAAAATACATTTTAGCAACAGCTATATCGAAGTAAAACACATGAAGCAGAAAATTGACAGAACTGTCTATCCAAAAGGCTCTGCCTAAAGATTTCACGAAGAATCATAATGCAGTTAGCTTGGAAGCAGTTAACATGCCAAAAGGAGTCATCAGCTCAGTAGCAAAAGGAAAAAAAACAAGCATCATGAAGGTACTGGAAGAGTACCTTGCTGCTCTGCTGCAGCACCCTACAGCTATCAGAAAAAATTCTCCCCTGACGGTGCTCAATGGAAGCCTGAACAAAATGGCAAGTCCTTTTGCCCCACAGAAATGCAATCACGTCTTTGACTGGAAACACCAATGTCTGACATTCACAGACTGGTGGTAAACTTGCTTGGGGCATTTGTGTAGGCTGATATCAATTACTTGGGCTTAACTGCATTGTGTTTATCCGAAAAGGAGGAATAATTTGCAGAACAAGACTGCAGGGTCTTGGAGAGGCAGGAGAAAGATCCTGCCTGTAGCATAACTTGCAGTGTGGTCTACAGGTGCATGTGTGGGCAGAGACATTCTGCACATCACCTCCCAATGGAGGTGCACTGTTCAAACACACACACACACAGACACACACACACATATATACTTATTCCACAAGCAACCTAAACATCTTAATTTTAAAAACATAGCTCTGCTCACTTGCTGTAAGGATAAACCGTCCAGTTCTAATCATTTTTCTCAGGTGTTTTAATCCCTGAAATTCCTCAGGCTCCCCCACTGAACTATTATAACAAGATCTGACCCACAAATGCTCGCTGGTTACAAAAAGATCACATGTATGTTTTTGTTCTTGTCTTTGCTATGCACAAATATGCTACTGACAGGAGGGATAAGCAATAGAAACAGCAAGGATGGCTTTCAAATGATGCTATCTGCAGCTGTCATGGAGACCAACAGGGACTGAGATTGCTCGGCACCCTGTTAAATATCAAGGCACCTCTCCATGTAGATACACACTATGCATCAACACCTTTCCTGCATGTACATACATGCCCATTTTATTATGCCATGCATGCCTTATAACTTCATCCTACAATGAAATCTGTACACACATACACAGATGCATGCTAACTAACACTCCTGCAACACACACACAAAAATCCTAATGACAGGCACCAGAGAAATCCAATGCAGCTCTGCAGGCAGAAAGTGCTGGCTGAAGCCATGCAGTGCACACCCAAGCCACAACGATTGGTGTATTACCATTATGTATAATAAATAACAGCATTTAATAATAAAAGCACCACTGCTCTGCCTGCACTCACACCCTCCCGACTCCAGGCTTCTAAACCGTTTAAACAACATGGTCCTGTGCATGAAACACACGGAATGAAAAGCAGGCAGGACATGATCACTGCAAGAGATATGCTCCGGCAGTGAAAGATGCTTCATGTCAGAGTGGGCTTTTCCCAGCTTTCAGTCGTGTGATCTGCATGTCTAATAATGAACAGATTTAGTCAATCCATCATTTCTGGCATCAGTCCCTTACCTTGAAATGCTGCAGCTGAAGTATCTGGTCCTCAAGCTGTTGTCTCTTGCCTTCTATTTCTGTCTGCCTTTTCCTTTTCTCCTTGGAAAAATAATTTTGAGAGAAAGAGAGAGAGAGAGGGAGAGAGGGGGGAAGAGAGAGAGAGATCTCGTCAGAGAAACGGAGGCTTTAAGGATAGCAGATTCGTAACAGCATGTAAGCAGTCAAACACATCTGTACAGATGTCACCAGTCCCACTTCACCTGCTCCTCTGCCTGCTGGTATGCAAACAGCAGCGTTCTGGGAAGATGCCAGCCCCAGACTGCCAGTTGCTTGCCAGTAGCAGAAATTCTCCTTGCTTGCTCCCAGCAGCCGGAGCAGCAACAGAGTGCACAGTCCCAGAGGAGGGGAGAAAACAGGCATAACAGCTGAGAGAGAAGTTAAAGGGACAAAGATGTGATTTTGCACTTGAGATACTGGGGCCAAAACCATGGATAGTGTGGTGCAATTGTGTGACAGCAAGTTGTCACAAAAGCAGGGGGTGATATCATGGAGGAAGAGAGCAGTCTGCCGACCTCATTTTTCCTCAGCTGGGTTGGTGGTAAGGCTTTCCCTGGGCTCAATGGGAGGAAGATGTTTCAGCCAGATTGCATAGGATTTACATACAAAGTAAATGGGATTGGTAACCTCTAGCTGGCTGTGTTTAACATTCAAGTCACCAGCACATGCCAGCAGCTGGCCCTTACCGTGTCCCTGAAGCTGGAGTGACCAATTGATGCCAAGGACAGGACAGCCCTTTCCATAGACCCATTCGTTCATTGCCACTCGCCTGTGCCTTCAGCAGGCAGCAGACTCTCTCAGGTGTTGCTTTTTCCCCTGCAACATCTTCCTCTTAAGAAGGTAAACTGTTTGCCTTTGTCAGCCTTCTGCACCTTCTGGGGAGCATTTCTCCTCATCCATCCACCCCCATCCTAGACCAGGTTCCCTCTCTTGAACGTCTTTTCTCATTTTAGATTTTGTAGCCAAGACAGAAATACTTGGTAATAAATGAAGGCAGTCAACCTCTGTTTTTACTTTAACAATGTTTTTTATTTCTTATATAAATATTTCAGTAGCTGTAAGGTTGGATTTGAAGACATTTGGGGATTCCTTAAATCCACAAAAGAGTTTTTCTTACTTATTTCTAGGCCCCCTATTGATGCTCTGGGAATTCTCTGCTTTCCAGGGATGTCAAAACTTCGTGCCTTGTCCTCAAGGAGTCTATAAGGTTCTGCCTATGCAGAAATTAATCATTCTTATGTTTGATATCAAACAAGGCATTTTTGGGGAAAACATTACATTTATAATGAAGATTAGGAAACGTGAAAAAAAATTATTAGTTAATGTCAAGTTCACTAGAAAAAAGCAAAACATGGAGGTAGAAAACTGCCTGGACCACTTCTTCTGAAGAATTAAGTGTCAGAATGGTGATGGAAAGGCTGGAGTAATGAACCCAGAAGAAGTAAAGCTAAATGTTGCATATGCCAAGCAGTTCTTTAATGTTTTGCACACTCTTACATGCTGATTATTCAAATATATCTACATTTACACACACAGTCCCCATTGCTTGAAATATGTAAGACTGCTGCTGAAAAATATATCCTCATAGAACAGAATCCTAGAATCATGGAATAATCTAGTTCGGAAGGGACCTCAAAGACCATCTCATTCCAACCAATCTGCCAAGGGCAGGGCCACCTTTAACCATATCAGGTTGCTCAGAGCCCCATCCAGCCTAACCTTAAACACTTCCAGAGCAGCCAAAGCTTTCAGGCAACCTGTTCTACTACCTCACCAACCTCACAGTAAAGAACTTCTTCCTAACATCTAATCTAAAGCTACTTTCTTTCAGTTCGAAGCCATTCCTCCTTTTCCTGTCTCTACGTGCTCTTGGCAAAAGTCCATCTCCATGTTTCTTGTGGGGTCCCTTCAGGTACTAGTAGGCTGCAATCATGTCACCCTTTCTCTCTTCCAGGCTGAGCAATCACAATTCTCTCAGCCTTTTCTCCTGGGAGAGGTGCCCCATCCCTCTAATCATCCTGTTGGCCCTCCTCTTCCTCCAACAGGTCTGCTAGAGTTGTTTTAGAGTAGGAAAAACAGCATTTTCAGTAACTAAAATATCACAAACAGTGCCCATCTTGACATCTCACTTGTCTCTGCACACAGAAGACAGTTTGCATTTATGCACATACAGGCATACAGAATTTGTGTGCAGCTTTAAAAATCCTTCTGATATAGAACTGTGATGTGTGGATCATCACTCCTATCCTCCAATCTGCATTAGCTCTTTACATTTTTGAAATTAATAGGGTATTAGATGGTTCAGGGATTAAAAACCCAATATTATTCAGGGATATCTACTGCCTTTTTTTTCAATCCATGATACTAACACCACATATGGAGTCTGAAAATCAGAATTTATTTTTTGTTTTTCCCTCAAAGCCATGGACCAGAATAAAGTAGTTCTAAAAGCTGTTACAGTAAATGGTCTAATATTCTTGGAATAAGGATAATTCTGCCTTTTTGTGTCAAGCTGGCCAGATTAAAAAATACTGGATTTAATACATGTAGGCATTAACACCTCATGTTTGACACTCCATAGGCCAGCATAAAGGTACCTAAATCTTCACTGTTAAGTGATCTAGATAGATAAGTGCATCTATATATACATGTGTTTATATATAAATGTGTATACACATACATGCACACACATACACACATATATA
The DNA here is from genome assembly GCA_013397295.1 of Polioptila caerulea. Taxonomy (NCBI): domain Eukaryota; kingdom Metazoa; phylum Chordata; class Aves; order Passeriformes; family Certhiidae; genus Polioptila; species Polioptila caerulea. The sequence continues at coordinate 94,508 of VYXF01003043.1, forward strand.
TACATGCATGCATATATGTATGTATTCTACCGTCCACAAAACCTTGTCCCTAAAACATGTGATAGAAACCATCACAATACATCCTTCGGCTGGTTGTGTCACACTGTATAATGCATGTGACAAGAAAACCTTATAAAAGATTGATGAAAACTCCTTTTCTTTCTGAGAAAGGGAAAGCACTTAGAGTATTTTCCCTGTAGGCAGCAACACAGCAGGCACTAAAATACTTGAACTACTTACTAACTAGTGGATTTCTGTGGAGGTAAATTGAATATTACTCACGTTTCCATTTCACTGTCACAGCCTGAGTGTGTATTCCTTTATCCTCTGATTTTGTATAAGCTGTGGCTGAGGAATATGATAACAAAAGTACTTGTTTGTTTGTTTGTTTGTTTGTTTTCCTAAAGATTGTGCGAATCTGCTATCAGGACATTCCACCTTCAGGTCACTATATCACATTCCATTTAGGTTTACCTCAGTCACTGAAGGTTGGGACTATATGTCTACCTGGTTTATTTAAGCAGGTTCTGGAAAAGTAGAGGACTGGACTGGATGAAAAAATCCTACCAAAATCATCACGTCATCACATCATGCCATCCTCCACTTAAACAATCTTCTAATTCAGTACTTTACAGAAAACATGGGTTTTGAAGCACATGCTTGACTTGTGCATTTGTTAAGGTTCTTTCCTGTGAGTAAGCCAATAAATGTTTCTCTTTACTTCATCTACTTACAGATAACTTTTTTTCCAAGATTTCTGCTAAATCACAAATTTCTAATGGTCCTGGCACCATGAAAATAAAGTTCTTGCTCAACAAAATGTTTACTCCAGGAACTGGATTGAAGAGAGGTGGGAAAGACTGGAACTAGTTTTATTGTGATTGTGGCATATTTAAAGGAAAATTTTTGTGTCTTTCTGAGGTGTATCTGTCTGTGCTGCTTTTGTAAGAATACAGATAGTCATCACAGATAATTATCCTTCCAAAATGTAGAGGAGTATATTTGCGAGGTAGTCTTAGGGCACTCTGAATATTTGAGATATTAATGAGCAAAACAGGATTTAGCCTTTGAATTTCTCCCTTCACCAAATTACCAGGAAAATGGGAAATACTATTCTTTTTCACTCAGATATACAGCATGGAAAAAGAACATAGGTCAAACAGGAAGGTGACTCACACTGTGGAAAAATAAGATTTGTATTCAGGCGTTCATACTTGGATGTGCAACACATAAGCCATAAATTTATTTCCAAGAAACTAGATTTTGGAAAGGATTAAATTCTTAGCACTAAAGTTGGTCAGTGCCATCTTCCTATTGCTAAAACCCAAATACACCAGACACTCAGTAAGAACCCTTGGGAGGTTCACTTGGAAGAACAAGAGGCATTGGGAAAATCAAATAGAGATCTGTAAAATCATGGAAATAGCCAGCACTATTGCTCACTCTATCTTCCACATTAAGGAAAAAAACAGCCATCAAGTGACACTGGGTGGGGAAGGTTTGAAGTCAATGCAATGGTCTGCTGTGGAAGTCCATGCCTCAGGATCCTGTGGGTTCTAGAACATGATGGATGTCCCAGGTGAGCCTGGGCATAGCCAAAGAGAAAGAACACTGTGAGGATGGTTACTAAAGAAACTGAAATACATCTGGTTCAGGAAGCCCCTGACCCAAATATGATTTTAAGGTCATCTACTAAGTTTTTGTATGCTTTTGTCTTTCTTTTATGGTTAATCTTAACAGCTACTGTATTTTCATCTGAATTGTGTATTACATTAGTCCAAATAACCTACAGTTCAGTATCACACTTGTCAAACTGTTCTAGCCGAAACAACTCCAACAACCACAAACCACCGCCACCAATAACAAAAAACTCAAACACAAAGCAAGTATAATGTTTTGAAGAAAACAAGTTATACCAAAACTAATCCCTATGATACTGCAGTTTTAAAAAAAAAAACAACTTCATTTTTCCATTACAAAACCATTTCTGCTCTTGTTTAGAAATCTGCCTGCAGAGTGTGGGAAGTGAAACAGAGGTTACTCTGCCCATCAAGCCATAACCGTCTGTGGAGAGACATGCACCTCTACCAGTCCTTGGGGCAGAAAAGACCTGGTAAAGCCCTTTGATCTACTTGCACTGGCAGAATTTCTTTGCTTTAAAGCCAGCTCAGACCTGTGGAGAAAGCACACTGTGAAGCAGCCCAGAATCTAAGCACTATTTGACTCTTGTCACTGAAAATACATTCCTAAAACTGATGTCAGGCTAAGGCTTATGGTACAAGTATCCAAAAGAACATTCTGGGACAAAAGAAAACATCCCCAGCTCAACAGAAAATTCAAAAGGGATCACGTGAACCTTAAGGAAAAGGGTGGCATGTCACTGGAGGAGCTACCGTCAGTAGTTTCAGAACTTTCCCATTAAAATAGTCCTACATGCAAAACAAGTGTTCAGCTTGACACAGAGGTTGTGACAATCCAAATGTTGTGACAATGTTTGCCCGTTGTGACAATGCAAAATAAATGCACCCAAAAATGGCACAAGTGGAAGAAAGCTATAGTCTGCTTCAAAGCAAGGAAAACAGTTACAAAAAATTGCCATCAAAGAACTACATGAATTTAATCAGCAAGTGACTATTTACTCTGCCCAGTTGGCAGTTATTATTCCCCCTGTATTTAAAACTCACATATTTTTAGGGCAGGAAATGAGGGAAAAAAAAACCCAAACAAAAGAGCTTCTGATCTCCCATTTTTCTGTTGCCAGTTTGGAGACATCCAGAATTTTGGAGTAACACTCTGGGTTCTGTAAAAAATTTCATCGTCCAGTTGTCATAATCTCAAGAAACCACTCCCCAGGGAAACTGAAACTTTCATGAGGGTGGTAGTTTAAATGACCACTTTCACTGTGGTGACATGTCTCTCATAAATGAAATCAAAACTCTATATTTGTTCCCCCTTTGGCTGTTTGGCAGCAGTGTTCACAGAAAAAAAAATACTAAGAGAGACAGAAGGCTTCTCTTCTCTTCTCTTCTCTTCTCTTCTCTTCTCTTCTCTTTTCTCTTCTCTTCTCTTCTCTTCTCTTCTCTTCTCTTCTCTTCTCTTCTCTTCTCTTCTCTTCTCTTCTCTTCTCTTCTCTTCTCTTCTCTTTTCTCTCTTCCCCCTTCCTTTCTTCATTCATGTCAGGTCGCCTCTTTATTTTCCTCTTGTGTCTGAAAGCAGGAAACTCTCCTCAGACCAGCCATCCCTACCAGTTGCAATCATACAGCCCAGTATTTGCAGCACTTTGCAGACTCCAGTTCTGAATGTCATCTGCTGTTGTGAACAGCAGGCAGCACAAATCACAGCACCAGAAGAAGCAGGATGCAGGTCTGAAGCAGAGACACTGTTACATCAGAATAAACACACCACAAAGGACGGTGGCAAGATGCCTGTTCCTTTTGGATCATCAATGCCCACTTTCATTACTTGCTGCCAATTGTCCTCTATGATTATGCTTGGTGAAATCCTGTTGTTATGGATAGCCATGCAGACTCTGTAACTGCAAGCTGGAGGTTTCTCTGGTCTCTTGTTTTGAGCACTGGGAAAAATATATGTTGTTTCCAATTATGGGAAATGGCTCTTCCTGCAGCTCCTCTCCTACTGTGCTCCAAGCAGAATCAAGTCTATGCTTGTCTTGAGATCCATTTTTTTCTCTGCAATTACACCATCAACAAGACTTAATTTAAGCTACTGGCTTTACTCCCTTAGGCATTTTCCTGCAAGACCCTCTCTTCCCCAGTTCCCTGAAAACCCATTACTACCTCACTAAACTTTGTTTCACTTGAAACATGAGCCAGGGACAACTTCCCTGCACATGTATACTGGAATACAGCTTCTGAACTTAAGAGAACTGCACTCTCTGCTTCTATGTAGCAGAGAGTAAGAGACTGACACCCTTCAGTCACAGTTCTCTTGTGGAGAAGGCTCACTTCCAAAAACACAGAGTCATTATTTCAAGTGTCCTAGGTGCCTAAGACCTTGGTAGCCCACCTTACTGGACCTTCTTCACACCTAATTGAAGCAAATTGTGTGTTGGAAAGTTCTAGATAGGATGCAGGGGTAGCAGGAGTACAGCCTGCTGCTGCAATGATTTTAGTATTTTCCATATACCTACACACTTTATAACAAAGCTGTGTCCAGTTCCATTACTCCAAGCAAAAAGCAGATGGGTTATTGAGGAATAAACAACAGGAGTTCCCAACTGCACAGGTGCAGCAGATAAATGTCTGAGGGGAGCAAGGGAAACCCACCTAAAAGGTAAGGGCTGGGTTTAGCTCCCTTCCTCATGCCTGCACTTTCCACAGTTGTACACACAGCAGGAAGCAAAGCTGAGATTGGAGACAAGGGGAACAATTCATGATCAGGTATGCCCTCCATCTCCTCTCTTGCAAAACTGACATAAAATGGAGATTATTGTCGTGAAGGTTGATTCCCATTACCCAGACAGCTAGCCACAGCATGCAAGAAATTACTTGGCATGTTTGTTTTGGAAACAGAATAATCTTAATTCGCTGAGTCAGAACTGGGTAAGGGAGCAACTAGAAGAGCCTGGAAGTTATGGAAATGCTTTGTTTTTCATATATTGAACAGGCTCCTGCTAAAGATAAGGCACAATTACTACCAATGAGGTGACCCTCAAGGTGAAATAGGCAGAAATACACTGGCTTTCACTGCATCTTTGCATCTCTTTTCCCTAGTAGTGAGGGTCAGAGAAGTTACTTGCTTATGCACAAGGCAAGGGTGGTTTGAGAGAGGTAAAGAGATACAGGTCCTGGAAACCAACCTAAATGCTCTCCCAATAAAGGAACAAATATTTCTGGTCTGCAGCCCCCTTTATTGATGATTTTTGTCACCTGCATGCAGAACAGTTCTTGCAAAATTCATTTGGCCCATTTCATCTAAGAGTTAGGCTGCTCTTGCACTATATCAAAGGATGGGGTTCTCCTGTGCTGACCTGCTACAGCAAACAGAATAGCTCTGCTTCCCAGATAAACATTGCCCTCAACACAGTGTTCGAGTAGGAGACCCGAAATAGTCAACCAGGCTGTTCGGAATATCAGAGGAGGAGTTCGTTCACATGGAGCCCTGTAAGACTAACTGCTGCTCAGGGCCTCTGAATTATGAACATTTCCTGACTGCCACAAAGCCACTGTCAATGTCACAGCTGAGACTATCCAAGTCAAAATTGTCAAGGAGGAGAAGGGACCATCTTTGGTGAAGACAACAATTCCCACAATCCTCCAAAGAGCTGCAGCAAAAATTTCAGCTGCCCAGTGTGCTTGTAATTATAGCTCTCTGGTCACTGAAGGCAACCACCACAATGCACACAGACAATGACTGCTTAATTAAAATCACCAGGCATCTCAAACAACAAATAAAAGGATGGCACTGCTCCCAGAACAACAGCCCTTACCAAAAACTGATGAACACGGGAAGGAATTTCCTTTTTAAAAATTCCCTCATTAGCAATTTTGAAAGGGGATGTAATGGAAAAATGTCTTATTGAGATGGTGAAGCAAAAATATTTGAGGAGAAAACATGGTTCCTCTGGTACCCTACTGGGAAATCCCCACTTTGATGGAGTAGTAATGCCCATTTTCATGCAACCTAGATTTTACATGCAATTCTTCCTTTCACTGAGTGCTGCTGGGTCAGTGGAAGCAGCTTCAGGTCTAATGTGATCCATGGGGATTTTTGACTGGGCCACCACCATAATGAGTCCTTGAATTAAGTAAAGTTTTAGTGAACCTCCCTTCTTTCCTCCCATTTCTGAAATGAACACAGGCTGACACCCACAGATGCTGCTTCCCTTCAGCTGCTGACAGAAAAGAAAGTTTCACTTTCCTAAGCATTTACAAGTTAGTCTTGGGTGCCAGACACTTTAATGGCTGATGAGAGGTCATCAGGGTCATTGGGGTCTGAGGATCTTTTCTGTGAGATGCAACAATGAAGCAAACAGTTACCATATAAATGTCAGATCCCACCCTCTGTTAATTCCACATCAGCGTGCCTTCCAGAACTTTGAAGCTTTTACACTAACCCTGAAAATGAGAAAGAGCTCAGGGTCACCTGCGTACAGAAGCAACCTTCTGTGCAACACCAATTATTTCTGGAAAGTGCTCAAAAAACTCTATAGAGCCTGTTAGTATAAATCATTAAATGATTTATCTGATTATCCATTATTCTGGATAATCCTTAATAGCAGTTGTAAATGACAGGCATCTACACTTGATTACCTAGTGCCTACTACAGCTAACCTCCAAGATGATATGTATAGCTTGCTAGCACTGACCTTCTTCTACTGCAGCCTGAGCTAGATGAAAAATTCTGTCTTCATCTAGAAAATTGCCTTTCTTCCAAAAAATAAGGCAAATGTTCTAGTTTATATCACATAGAAGAAATTCTGAAACTTCTCTTTTCTCTAGACAACCAGCAAAATTCTCAAAGAAGCTTCTTTTTAATCAAGTATTTTTTCTCTGTATTTTTCTTAAAAATATATTTGGGTAAGGAATGTTAAGCAGACTTTATATTCTCATTGACAAAAGTACACAATAAGGAGTTCCTTTAGCCTGAGCAGACTATTTGTAGAAAATCGCTTCATTAACTTTCTCTACTCTCATGCTGCTACTAACTTGCTTTGGTTTAAATCCATGCCATTCAAGGTCTACCCTTTCACTGTCTGCTGCTGAAAAGAAGAAAGCCGGGATTTGGTCTGTGGGCATAACTTTATCATATTTCTACAGCTTCAAATAAAAGTCTCTTGTTTACCCTCATGCCCCATACACTCCTTAAATACCTCTTGATACTGCCAATGAGGCTGCTGCAAAGCTTCACTGCAAAGGTGGAAACACCTCTGGTCACAGCCGAATGTGCAAAGAAACACCTATACAAGATTTATCTAGAAATGAAAAATAAATCACAAACATTTCAAGGCATCCAAGCTGAAGCCATGATTGCTTATGCTGGTTTGCCCCTAAGCAAATTTCTGGTGAGGATCTCCATGCATTATTTTTCACTTGGTGAGAACTTAGATTAGAATTACCAAGATTGAGATTTCAGCAGAATTTGTTTTCCCTCTTTATACATTTTAATTGCGCATATGACAGACATGTTCACCTCAAGAAACTGAAAACTTCCCCAAGACATACCATATGAAGTCGGAAGAGGAAAATGGATTTTCTGCTGTGGAAAGGGAACAAACTGGTCTGGTTGGTCGGCACAGAGCAATGGCCAGGATCCACAGGGACAACCAGTGCTAATTTTGGTACCTGAATCATATCCAACATTTTTGTTATTATCAAAGCACTGGCAGAAAAGACCCAAATGAAGGAATTAATATGTAAAGCTGGGCTTTGTGTTTTAATCCTTACATTCTGGCTGGATTAGCAAATAATTTCAAAATCTCAGTGCTTCACATCCAAACGTTCTCACTGAGGCTTCCTCCCTCTGCCTGTGCGTGTGGCAGCTTGCCTGTTGGCCCCGAGGCTTTCGGCACTGATCTATGTGGCATCCCACCTGATCTCCTCATGTTGCAGGGCTATGCTTGGCAGTTGTACTATGCAGGGATCCTCTGCTGCTGAAAAGCACTTCTCATTTGTAAGATAAAATTATTAGCTCTTTAAACCCCTTTCTTTAAGCTTTTGTCCAATCTAGGTTATTAGCTAAGGATACTTACATCGTCTGACGCTCAGGGATCTGCTAACATATGTGTTAGCTGCTGGGGTCCTAACTACTTTTGAATCCTAACTTCTACATTCAGCAAGAATGTAATTCTACATCCTTGCCTGGTTTTACAGAGAAAGGAAAGAGGGAGAGAACCTTCCTTACGAGCACCATGTGATGCAAGTCTGAGACTTGTGACCTTCTATCTGCCAGTACGTTTCCAAACTGGAGATGCTAATGAGACAACACACCAGATCACCAACCACCATTCTGGCTAAGTTTTCCTTTCTTCCTGAAGCAGCTGTAGAGAGTTCCTAAAGCAAAAGTTCAAAAAGAGAGTTCCTAAAGCAAGAGTTCAAAAGCAAGTGTTCCTCTTGCTTTTGGACCAACTCTGAAGATCTTATACATTTGCAACCTGTGAAGACCCACACAAATCTGAGAGGGCACAAGTGCCCCTCTTCAGTTAGGGGGTAACTCCCTGCTGAGCCACAGAGACTGGTGGGGCTGCTAGACCTGCCATTTATGCCTCCTCTCCAGTTAATAAGGGGAGTCACATAACTGCAACAGAGAACACAGAGAGCCCATTGACCATAAATGAAGAACTTAATCATGACTGGGAGAGTAGATACATCCATTTGCTTGGTAAAAAAGCATGCTGTGATCCAGGCATGCTAAAAATCCTACCCAGCCTCGGCCTTCGCATCTTGCCTTTGTAACACATAAAAGAACTGGCTTCATCTCCAGCCCGCTTACTTCTAGAAAGCTTATTTAATCTGACAGGTGTAAGATCACACGCCTCAACACTGAACCTTAGCAGTATGTGGGAGGAATTACTGCTATGTCATTCCTTTAGGTCAGGCATTCCAATGCTTTCTGTGTGAATAGGAACAGCTGGCATATTACACTACTTATTGCCTAATGAATTCATCTGCTGCCCTTCTCCCTTCACTATCAAAGGCAAAGACGACCCTGATCCTGGCAATACAAAGAGACCCCCAATGCAGCTTTGCATCACTATCTAGTCACATCAAGTAAGGAGGAACTGGTAAGCATCTGAAAACTGTGACATGTGCCTGATTGATCTCCAGGAACGGATTAGCAGCAGATCCTTAAGGTAGGGTGCTCATGACTGCAGGACACAGGCAGGAAGCAGAGGAGTGCAGGGTGTCAGTCTGTTGCACCAATGGGGGAGACCCTGGGCAGAGGAACAGAAAAACACAGCCTGGATCTCACTTCCTTGATGCTTGGCTCCAGAACCCAAGTCCATGTAGAGATTGCAAATTTTTGCTGTGCCATCAGAGGTGTGTCCCCTTCAGAAAACTGCCCACATTTTTCTTTGATTTGCATCCCTGTTGTGAAGTGTATCTGGGAATTCACAGCTCCAAGGTCATCTCAGTGACCCATATGCCCTGCTGTGTGGTTTGTGCAGCTTTGTCTGCCCAGGTACTCAGGGTTTGTGAAGATTTGAAACAGTGAAGCCTGTATAATTTAGAGCAATTTCACACTTACCTGACACACACACCTGACAGGTTTATAAAACTGTAAACCATTTGCCCAGCTTATTAAACAGCAATGAGTGTACCAAAAAATCCAAAACCAAACCATGCAGGTAACAGAAGAAGCTTCAGGGATGTGGGTTGATTCCTGTCTCTTCCTGCCCGCCTCCTCCAGTCAGAGTAATGTGGCCTCTTTTACTGAATGCCAACAAGATGTCATGCAAGTCCTGTTTAACTACTCCTGTGCAACTCCTCTGACTTTGTCTGGTTGTTCTGCAGACCTTTGCACAAAAGAGGTCTTACTATTCTGTAATGTTGGACTTTGAAACCATTCTTTCTCCTTCTTCCGTGGAGCATTTCTGTCAGTTTTGCTCTTCTGTTGAAAATGCATCTCTGCAGCAATTCCTTCTATGAAGTTAGAGGAAGGAGAGGATGCGACTACAGACATATCCTTTCTCAAAAGTCATATTCCTTCTTCCTTCTACTGTTACTCTATCTGGACATAGCAGAACACATAATTTTGCACACATGAATGTCCTTAAGGAAAGTCAGATCCTTCTTTCTTAAGGAAGATCAGATCCTTCTCTGAGGCTGCCTCAGAAGGCTTGGCACTCTTCCTTAAAGCTTTATCTTTCTAAGATGGGTAGCTTAGTCACCTCCAGGGGATCAGACAACATAAAGTCATTGAACAGTCATCATCTGCTGCAGTTTTCAACATGTTGCTCTGCGCATCCCTGTAGGGGTCTCTGTTGAAGGATCTTATTTAAGGTCTATGTGAAACGTGTGTTTCTCTTTACTCAGCAACTGGATTAAGGTAAAAAATACAGCAAGTCGCATTATTTTATATGGTTTGTAAACTCTGATTTCCTGCAGGAACTTGTAGAAAAAGGAAAGGTCTCAAATTCTAAGCTGGCTGCACTGTTGAAACATGGTAGAAGCTATTACAGCTTGCAGCAGAGATGCAAGGTTCCAAGGAGTGTACACTAACACCTTGGCCTGTAGACTCTCTTCTGCCTGGAAGATATCCATAAGAAATCTCTGACATTTCATATGGAAAGACCCTAAGAAACATACTCAAAACACAAAAGATGCTTAAGTACATTGGCCAAAATTGATGCAATGCATCACTTAAATTGAAGCACCTGACTCTCATGCCACAGTGTAAGGTTTACTTTGTGAGAATTCAACACAGTATTTACTCCACGCTTGCAATAAATTATATCAACAACCATTCTCTATACTCTCTCCACGGTAATAAATCTGGAAGTAAAAAGCCGTCTTTTTCTATAAATTACAATTAATGGGTTCTGCCCTTGCTGACCAGACTGCTCCATGGCTTCTGAGGTGATGCTGCCTTTGCCTTAGCAGAACTAACTCTGCCAGTTTATGAGCAGAGAGATGTAACTTCTGGACGTGTTACTGGAAAAGGCGGTCAGAGATACTGTATTGCATTGACACAGTGATTATAATGTCTTTTTTTTTACCTAGAAGTAAAGGAAAAAGGAGAAAAGTAAGGGGACAACAGCTCCCCACCGAGCGTATGAAGAAATTTTCCAGAGTAAGGTGAAAACCAAACCTCCTATTTTTATTTGTTCCAAACCAAGCTAGAATTAGTTTTTTAAGCCTTTCTTCATTTTTAAAAGATAATTGCTGGCCTTCCATTCAACTATTTACATCTTCCACACAAATCTCTTTTCAGCTTGATGGTTGTGCTGCTGCCTGAAAAACTGGACCATGGTAGAGCCCAAATGGAATACAATTACAGGCTTGGGTATGATGCCACAGACAACTGAATCACTTGTCTTTGCAGGGACCTGCAGAAGAGCACGTAAAGCCAACACCCAAGCTCCACTGAGAAAAGACATACCCAAGACTTTTCCAGGGATGGCAGGAGAGTCTAGGAGGAATGCTGGGAATTTATTTCCTGGTACAGAAGAGGAGCTGAAAAGTCCCTCTCCTCTGTGCATTAGCATGTATGTGATATGTAATCAGTTACCCCTCACAATGAAGGAATTCATTGGAAGTTTTTCATGGCCTGAATTTTAGTGGACCAGTGATGCTGCACAGATGGTAGCTGCAGAGTTCAATACAAAATCCATTTCCCACAGCTCAAGTCAGCACCACATTGGGCTGCAAGTCCCCACAGAGGAAGGGGCCAAATAGTTCAAATTAAAAAAGGACTTACAAGCCTCAGTACAGTCTGGGCAGAAGGATATTTCAGCTTTTGCTCACAGTTTGGCAAACCAGGATTGGGCTTCTGGAACCATATAGAATATTAAAATGTTCACTTTTTGTAAGATCATTTAACAAGAGAAGCATCTCCATCCTTGACCCTTCCTGATGATCACTGCTGTTTGTTTGATGGTCTCTCTTAATCTCTCAGTCCTTCGTAGAGACAACACAACCCATTGTATCCTAACTGGGCTTCCAACTTGTCTGCCACCAGGGACAGGAAACATTTTTTAGACTGCAAGCTCTTTGTGGCAAACACAGTCCCTCTGTTCTGTAATTGAACAAAATGTAATAGAAAGAGGTAATAATTCCTACCTGGGATTGGTATGTTATAATAGAAACAGCCTCACAGCCAGATGTAAGCACTGTGCACAGGAATTCTGTGCAAACTATATGGATTCCCAAATCCTGAGGCTGGATGTATCAAAACCTTGCATTTTGCGAATTTCTTTGTCTCAGATCCTCAGACAGGTATCTTGCACAGATGTGTCATGTTCCTCCAGGAAGGGAAAACCATTTCCTTACCTCAACTTTGCCTCTGAACACATTTCACTACAAGCACACTGGAAGCTCAAGGAAGAGCACATAGTGCTTGTCATTAAGACCCAACTGTATTCAATAGTACTATAGATGAACACACAAGTTCAGGATGCTTTCTAACTGTCAGACAAAAATTTTCTTGAGGCAGTGGCTCATAAAAGCAGGGACACAAAGGGCTACTCAGGATTTAGAATTTATTCCAACGAGTCAAGCTTTCTTTTCTTTACTTTTTTTTTTTTTTTTCTGTTGAAGGACATGAATTTGACGCACTACCAAGCTCTCAGCATAACTGCTAAAGAAAACTTTGAGAATATTATCACCATTTTCAAATGGCTCTCCCATTACCTTTAATATGAACAGAATGAGGTCACTACGTGCACATCCACAGTGCATGCTCTTCCAGCAAATCAGAATAAACTTCACAAACTACATCACTGATCTGGCAAGCATCTGTCTCCTGTACCACTGAAATAATCTTCAATCCAGTTTTGACAAGGGTCAGCTTGCCTGCAAAATCACTGCTCTGCATAGCCCCTAGAAATAACAGGTTTTCCCCATCAGAGTAACTAAAATGTTAAAGATGACAAGCTGCAAGACTGGATAAATACCACAAAAAAAAGAGGGCACAACACTAAGGTCTTACAGCAATCTGAGTTTTGCTCGACGTAACATACACAGTGCCACTACAATCAGGTCACAGCAGGCCAGCTAGCAGTGACACTACTGAAGCTCCTGTCCCTGAAATGCTATGTGTTTCCGATGTATCTCTCCAGCCAAGCAAGGATGAATTGACAGGAGTGCTCCAGCCTGTAGACAGATCACAGTGAATTCATAGCCAAGCAGGTTGCTCTGCAAAGTTAAAGATGTAGCCTGAAGGGGACGTGCTACTGATCAGTACAAGCCACTCCACAGTCTCCTGAAAATCAAATGTTCAAAACTGCCTGTTACCAAGCAGGGATGGGAAGAGGAAGATTTGTGTCCCCTTTTTGCTAGCAGATAGCCTACAATAGCTTACAAGATGGACACCTGAAGGCCAGGATGCCATCCACAGGGACCTGGATAAGCTCAAGAAGTGGGCTCATGGGAATCTCATAAGGTTTAACAAAACCAAGGGCAAGGTGCTGTACACGGGTCAGGACAATCCCAGTATCAGTACAGGCTGGGGATGAACAGATGGAGAGCAGCCCTGTGAGAAGGACTGGGGGGTGCTGGTGGATGAGAGGCTGGACATGACCCAGCCATGGGCACCCCCAGCCCAGAGAGCCAAACGTGTCCTGGGCTCCATCCAGAGCAGTGTGGGCAGCAGGGGAGGGAGGGGATTCTGCCCCTCTGCTCTGCTCTGGTGAGGCCCCACCTGGAACCCTGCACCCAGCTCTGGGGTCCCAGCACAGGAAGGACACGGACCTGTGGGAGTGAGTCCACAGGAGGCCACCAAGATGCTTAGAGGGATGGAGCACCTCTTCTATAGGAAAAGGCTGAGGGATTTGGGACTGTTCAGCCTGCAAAAGAGGAGGCTGCAGGGTGACCTAACTGCGCCTGAAGAGACCTAATTGTGCCTGAAGGGACCCTACAAGAAACATGGAGAGGGACTTTTGACAAGAGCATGTAGAGACAGGACAAGAGGGAACGGTTTCAAATGGAAAGAGAGTAGCTTTAGATTAGATGTTAGGAAGAAGTTCTTTACTGTGAGACGTTGTCTTGAAGTTCCGGATGTCCTATCCAATGTTCAAGGTCAGGCTGGATGGGGCTCTGAGCAACCTGGTCTGGTGAAAGGTGCCCCTGATAAGTTGGCTGGGATGAGATGGTCTTTAAGGTCTCTTCCAACCCAAGCCATTCTACAACTCTATGATTCTATGACTCCCACGAGCATGAGTGGGGGTAGGATGTGCTGGTAACAATCATTAATATTACAAGCTCTTTCATAATTCTAATGTCTGCAGTGGCAAACTGCTGGATTCCACTAGAGGATAAAGCATTTTCTCGGCAGATGGCCAAATTTTCTATGTCTGGGTTTGGTGGGAAGAAGAACGCCCAACCTCTTGCCACACTCCAAACAATCCAAACCCAAACTATCTTCTATATAGCTTTTGCTAGTGAAAATAAAACCTAAATAATAATAATCTCTTGATTAATGCGCCATGTAGGAAAAATTGCAATTTGTAAATTAGGCTAGTACTAAATATCACCTGAAGGAAGAGTATGAAGGGAAAAATAGCTTTGAGCCTACTTTTGCCAGATGTCATAGAAAGCATCATAGTATCAAGGAGCTCCTTCTGGAGGTATCTCTACACAAAATCTGGCTTGTGATTCTAAAATTTAAATAAGCCTGCTCACCCTTATGGTGAGCAAAAGCACTCAAAAACACCATTGATGAAGCACTTTTGTGGAAAGAAGAGAGAAAAAACAAAATGCCAGAGTAAAAGGTACATGTCATAGAAGAGAGGTTTTCAGCCAAAGGCTAGGAAACCAGCATTTTTCCACCAGGTGCCACAAGGCCCCAGATCTGCTCTGTTCTGTACTGTGGTAAACATGAAGAAAAGCTAGACCTTTCCTTATGTCTTCCTTTCTGCCAAAGCAATTCTATACAGCCACACAGTCTCCCTTACAGGACCTCTTCCTCCAGAACTTGCTAGACATGGTTGTCACAGCCCTTACTTATTAAGAAAAGGTACTTACTCATCATAACTCTGCAAAGCATGTAGTAAGTCAGTCATTTGTCTCTAACAGCTATGGAGAAGAGTAACACGCAGCTGGAACACAACAGAATCTTGTTTGCCACCCACAGAATATATAGTTTGCTCCCCATAATCTACTCCTTTTCTTCAGGAACTTCTACTTCAATGGCAAATAGCCAAGGGAGAGAATCCAGAGGAATTATTTTTTAATCACATCTTTTCTCTAGTCTTTCAGGAATGAATTACAGGAATTATTTCCAGCATAACAGCTGGTAGCAATAGCTGGGTCCTATGTCCCTTCCCTGGAGCAGGAGTATACCCCATAGCACAACTGGTCATTAGTTCTAGATAATACCTTGCCAGGCTGTCATCACATTGAAGGAAAAGAAATAAGAGATTGATGATTCTCTGCTTTTTTTGCACAAGTTATTCTTGCATTGTTAAGTCCCAAACAGGGAGAAGATCTGCTGAGGACCATGTTGAAATCTTTTCATCATACAGCAGCATGGTCGAAGGGAAACACCCGGAGGTATCAACGCCGCAGAGAACTTGAGCTATGAAGGGGAATCACTGGCTGCATTTGATCTCCTAAAACTGGTAACTTAAAAGAAATTCTGATTCCTGTAGTCATGATTTCCTTTCTGGTCTGTCTTGGGAGCTGCACAATGCTATGCTGTTCTTTGCATTCTAAGATTGTATATTAACAAATAAATAAAAACAACGAGCATAATTTCTTCTGAGTCCTTTCCCACATTATAATTTTTTTAGAAACCCATATAATTAAATAGGTTGGAGTAAATGATGATCCATAAAGTCTGCTTCCCACTGTTGGTTTTTCACTTCTACTATTTTTAGCACTCTTCTGAGAACTGGAAATATGTTTTGATAAAGATACCATCTTCTAGGCAGGGATAAAAATAATGAATCGTTCTATTCATATTAATGTCACAAGAATGACCACATCCAAGCCAGCATGAGGCAAAGGTCTCTACAAAGCATGTTTTCTGTTTGTTACCAACAATTTAATCTGTTTGTGTGAGACAATCAAGGGATAAGGCTAGACTCCCAGGCCATGCATATCACACTTGATTCCGTTGCCAGGGTTTATGCTTCAAGTATGTACTTTACTGGAAGATGCCTGTTTGTTTTCCTGTAACTAGCTGGGGTCAGAGCTGGTTATTCTATGGATTATGTGGCTCATATCCCTCCTGAAAGTCATTTCGTGAGCTGCAATTTTCAGCAGCAGTCTCAAATAAAAATTTCCATAGGCAAAAAAACCTTCTGGTCCTGCTCTGCTCATCTTAGTAGATATCTATTTTATGTTAAGATTTTGTGTTTGAGGACCTTCAAGTTTTGCAAATCGTAATGAGGAACATGAAAGCACTTTCAAGAACAAAAGATTCAGTACAGATAAAAAAGTCTGTCAAATACTCTTGGATTACAAACATCTGCTTTACGGCTCACATCTCCAAATAATATTTTTCCTCAGTCTATTCTTCCTCCTGGTCTTCAGGCAACCCCTTTCCCTAACTGAGCTTACTAACTGAAGAAAAATTACCAAGGACAAAGACACATTGCCTCTGAAGAGCAGCATGCAAGAACAGCAAATGAAGAACTGAACAAGACATGGCAGATTTCACAGCACCTATCAATTTTCCCAGTGGTCCACAATATAATTCCTTTATTTAAATGAGAATTTTTTTTTCAGTATTTATCTCAGTAACACAACTCAGGGCAATGGTTCCTGTGTAGTCTGAAGTTTACCATTTCCTCTTCCTTCCTTATCCTCTTACCTGAAAAAGCTCTTGTGTGTATTTTTTCTTGTTTGCTTGTTTGTCCAGCAGCAGCATGAACAGGTCTAATAAATTTTGCCCTATTTCCTACTGTCATGTGGATGTATAAGTGTTTATGAACTAATATGCAGATGGCGCTGAAGTCCTTTTGTTAAATTGCAGAACTACTGTCCACCTATACCACACTGTAACATCAGCTCTTTTTCCCCTTTTTCATATGAGCAGTATTAATCCCTGATAATCTGCTTTAAATGATGAGAAGAATGATTAACAGGCTGTAACAGAAGATACCTATGCTGGCTTCTGAGTACCCACCTTTGCTCAGAGACCTCTGAACTGAACTAAACACAGCCAAAAAGTGCATCCCTTTTTAGCAAATGGGCCTGTATTCACAGTATGTAAAATAATAATAAAATATAGACCTCTAAAACTCAAGGCTTTTACTTTTTTTATCATGTATTTTCATCATGGCCCTACTTTGGCTGAAAATGCAATACGTTAGTGTTCCTTGAGGACACTGAACGGTATTACGGCATTCTTTGTGGGCCACCGGATGGCACTAGTATCCAAAATACCACTGACAGCCCACCCCTTGGTTTGCCAAAATCAAGACATTGAATTTTAAAAATCAAAACAGTTGACACAGCAGCTCCAGCTCCTTGGCAGCCTGCGACACTATGTCTATGTCTGCCAAAATTGCACAGGTCAGAGGAAAAGTGATGTAAACCACTGCAAAATATGTCCCTTCCTTGTTTGCCACAGCTGCATGGCAGAAAGTCAAGCTGCACAAAATCTTTGTGATCATACAAAGATAACGTATCATACATAATCATACATATAACTGCTATACTTAAAAAGTTATTTAAGAAATCGATTAATTCTGCTTAGATGCTGGATACATGCAACTCCTTGTGCACTGAGTTAGGGGAGCAGGGAATAAATGAAAGTAGCATGTCACTTTATTCTTTTGATCCATGCATTACAAATGGTCCATCTACTTCTGCTATATTAGCGCTTAGATCAAATCCTGTGGAGTTGTTTTGTAAGCAAACATGACATTGGAATGTGGTGAAATTATGCTGCAATAAAGTAAAACAAGAAGCCTGCTGCTGCCCATGGTCTCAGTGGTGTTGATGGAGGTGCTCACAGCAAATCTTCTCACTTGGATTTGAAGAATGCTGTGCTATACTTTCATTTCAGTATTTTGCCTTAGGAAAGATGTTTGTTGTCTGACTCAGCTTTGTCCTTAACTTAGAGATAAAATGGTAAATGTAGATTCACAAATTTGTTTTTTACCCTGCAGCATCGGAGACACACTGGAGATGCCTCAACTGGAACATCTCTTCTCAAGGACTGACAAACAGAAACAATTCTAAATGTGGTGTCTGTAAAGCAGCCATGGCTGAGTGGCAAACTTGCTTCACTATGTCAACAGATCAGGGCCTCTGCCAAGTGCTTGAAGCTCTGTGAGAAATCCATTATTTCCAATGAAACTGGAGCCTGGGCAGCAACGTGCCATTCTTTTGTACTCACTCAACAGGAGTCATTCTTCATTTTCCTTCATATAACAAATAGGGCAAGTTGTCTAAGATTTAATATTATCAGAATAGATGCTAAGCCCAGAAAATGCTACATTTCAAACAGATAACCTGTTTTTCACCAACTGCTTCGCCTATAAAAAGCCAAATGTAGAGGCAGAAGGAGAAGGCAGGAATGGTGAAAGAGAAGATGGTAAATAGCTGTTAAAGCAGACAAAAGGGCTCTGTTGCAGACTGCAAATAAAGCACAGCTGGTTTACAGCTGCACTGTATTCCCCTAGAAGGTGGGGCACTGGGGAAATGCGGTAATGCTTTCGTTACTATCAGGATGGTACAACAGACTGGATGGACTGAATGGCTCTTTTCTCTGATGCCCGTAAAAATGATCATAAAAAATCCATTAGTTCCCTGCAGCCTTGTGTGTCCTGAGACAGGCTGTCATGCGTAAGACAGTAGGCAGGCTCTGCTGCTCTGCTTTCAAGGGATTCACAGGCAAAAGTCTTGGAGTAACACCCCAAATTCTGATTTTGAGGATGGACCAGAAACATTTCAGGCAGGGAAATGAAAGCAAAGATAAGAGTATTAAAGCCTGATGCAAAGCAAGCTGGAACTATTGACAAGCTACCCTTTAATGTCAGTGTCCTTGAGCCCACTCTGCCTGTCATTTTCTCACAGTATCAAACCTGGCTCTATATAATTTTTCTTCTCTTCCTTCCCTTCCCACCTGATGAATTATTGCATGATTCTCCTGAAAACTGCACACCAATTACATAATTACACCTCTCTCCCACTTTTCTTGGCCCACACATTCATGTCAATACCTCTATTTGTTATTTCCTTCTTCCTGTGATTATAACTGAAATTTCCTGGGATAAGATGGGATGATTATGAGTTCAAAAGCTTTTAACAAAAAATACCCTGCTGTTTGTCTGCCCCACTTGAGGAAGCTCTTGCACATTTGTGTCAGTCCCTCTTGTCTCCCTGAGATAGGTGTCTGGCTGCTGTGTAAAACGGGGCCATGGTCTATAAATTACAGTGGCACCAAATCCAAAAGCAAGCTCCCTGTGTTTGTGTTTGTTGTCTGAGATGACAAATGAAAAATAGTAACAATGAACAGTAACTATGCCTCAGACACAAAAGTGATTTCTTCTGCAGTGGAGGCAGCAGAGTATTTTAAACTTCTGCATCAGATTGAAGGCTGAAGGCTCCTCCTTTGAGCTATTAAAACTTTAGCGCTATTCTTTATGTCATACAGTAGTCTCCTTCTAACTAGGATCACATAAGACATATTCTACCAATTATAAAAACCTAAAAGTGACTACTAAACCCATCTTTTTCCCACCAGGACTACATCACGAGCCACTCCAAGTGTAGATGTCAACAGTTTCTTTGTTGAATTTCTCCCAGAAGACTCAAAGCTGGGAAAAATCAAAAGCATCAGCTTCCTCCTTCTGAAGTTGTGCAAGAGCCTTTGAGATTTTGCTATTAGCAGCCTCTTTTTGCAAACTGTTTATTCCATGGAACATTCATTCCCCACATAAAGGTCAACTAAGGGTTTCCTTAAGGCAGCTGAGCCATTGCCATTTCTGCTGGAAGGGTCCAGACAGATGCAACATTGGGATCATTGTCACAGGCATGTGCTGTAGACGTGGCACAAACTCAAAATCTAACTTAGATGTTGTCGTGCCAAGGGAAGCTCAAGTTTGACTCCAAAGATAAACAATTGCTTTCTGGTCATTTCCAAAAGCAGGACATCCATCTCTATGCCCCACTGAGTTCATTAGTGAAACAACTACTTTATCTTCCAACATGAAGAAGTTACACATGTAGGTAACATACTTAAAGATGAGCTTGAAGGCTTTTTCCTCTGTAACTTTCACACACTGCTATAGCTGTTTGTGCAGCACAATACTGTGCAGCAGGTAGGCCTTGTGCTTCTCACCACAGTCAGGCTTGAACACTTCCCTGAAAATAGACCTTTTAAACGATATTAATTGATTCTGGAATAATAAAAACCCCAGACCCTTTTTTCTTAGTTGCTTCACAAATGAAAACATGTAAAGAGAGTTCTTTAAGTTAATTTCTCTGTGGCTAGGAATTAACTGACACATAGCTGGAGGTGTCTGCATGAGGGGATGTATAGATTACCTAAATAGTGTTATTTAGAGATGATGATGATGTTATTTAGAGAGATGTGATGCTCCTGGAGCGAGCATAGGGTTACAAAGGTGGCGAGAGGATTGGAGCATCTCTCTTATACAGAAATGCAGAGGGAATAAGTCCTCTTCCGCCTGGAGAAGAGACAACAAAGAAGGGACCTAACCAACATCTACAAATATCAGAGGGGAGGATATCAAGAGGATGGAGCCAGGCTCTGCTCAGTGATGCTGAGCAGTAGTGGGAGAGGCAAGAGGCAAAAAGAGGAAGTTCCTCCTGAACATGCAAAAGAATTCCTTTACTGTGTGGGTGACTGAGCACTGGAACAGGTTGCTCAGAGAGGTTGTTGAGTCTCCCTCACTGGAAATACTCAATTATTATCTGGACAGAATCCTGTGCAATTTGCTCTAGTGGACCCTACTTAAGGAGGGAGGTTGGGCTATATGACCTCCAGTGGTCCCTTCCATTCTTATTCATTCTGTGCTTCTGTGATCAGGGACAGCCACGTGGAATCAGAAAGACCTGAACTAGACTGTAGGTTGACAGATCAACAGTTTTTCCATGGATATCATGCAAAGATGTCTAACATTTATCTACGCAGAAACACATTTCCTTATATGTAATGATAACTATGAAGCACTTTCTACTATGCAGCCTAAGTCCCAGACTTAAAAATGACAACAAATGAGTGTAGCTAGTGCAAAGACAGGGTATTTTTTCCATCTTCTGTATCAAGCTTTCTGCACTGGTTTAACTTCACAAATAATTTCCAGCAATCAATAAAAAGACAAGCCTGTGGAACACTGCCTTCTGTTTTCCAGATGCTTCCAGTCAAATTAACACTTTAATTTGTCCAGATCCTATTCTCTTGTTAAGTTTTGTTATTTGGGGGAGTCCACCTTATGCTGAGTAAAAGCAGTCATGGAGAGGATGACGGATCCACAAATCCTTTGGCAATCATTTGATCTCAATTTAATACATAGAAAATGTACACAGAAAATAAAAAAAACAAACTTCTTTCCAATATATAGTTATCTTATAGTTATCATTAAGTATATTGTCTCTCTTTTCTCATTTCAATTTGTTATATAGGAACAAATGTTATCTATCAAAGAGTTTAGTTTTTAAAAGTGAAATTTGTCAGAAGATTTTACAAAAATTTATGCAGTAAATACAGAACATTCCAGACACATTTGTCCGCGAACCTCAGTTCTCACCTTCCAAAGCAAAGATAACCTAAAACCTATGCAAATGTAAGCACAGGCATGTACCTGCTTTCCAAAGCACTTCTGTGCAGCAATTACTGCTTTCCAGCTGCTTGCAACTGCCTTCTTTGCTCTGCAGTTGTAGATCTGCTCTGAGGTGTCTTTTTCTGTGGAAAGTCAGCCACAGACTGACTATACAGTCAGTATAGTCTGGTTTAAATGGAGGAGATACCATTTAACGTTCCACCAACTACGAAGGCTCTAGCAAAATATTGTCCAGAATATGGCTGTTGTCACCTCCTCAGGGCTTCAGCTGGGCGTGGAGCACCTGACTATACGTCTCCACTCCTATACACTTTAGTTGCATTTGTGTAAGAAGATGTAAAAGCAGGTATTATTGAAATTGCTGATTTTAATCCAGTCCTCATGTCTCTTTGTGGGTCTGCTGGACCTACTACTTGGGTATGAATTTTCTACACTTTGGTTCAGCTACAAAGATCTTAACCTGCAATAAGTTTTTCTAATTACCATTTTTGAAAAATTTAATGTGTGGAATATGAGCACAGAGAATATGACCTTCAATCAGTAACTATGCAATACTGGAGTCTCCTTTACAGCACGGATATGATCACCATTCAAGGCATGGCTCTCCAGTGTTCAAAAGGGCCTTGCTGTTTCCCTCTCCTCACTGTCCCTTTTGAGTGTTTGCACAGTGTATTCAACCAACCAAAGTGATTAAGAGAAAATAACAGCTGGCTACGCAATAGGCACCTGCTCCTAGTGTCTTGCAGAAGCCTTCTGAAACTAGCTGGAGATCATTGTCTGACACCATGTGTGTCAGCATCTCCAGCAGTAGAGGGGCATGGTGGGCATACACTGCAGTTTCTGGCTAGCCAAAATGCAGATGAGATCCTCTAAATACATTTTTAGATGTCAATCCCTCAGATACCATAAAATGGCAAGTATGCTATTTCTTAATGAATACTCCAGACTTAAAATAACTGAGCTTTTCTCTATTAGCATTCCAGTCTGATCGTATTAAAAACAAAGCAAATTTTATCTTGATTATGGTCTGGGATTCATAAATGGCTGGATTCTCTTTCCTGCCCACCATGCTCTTTCAGCAACTGCCAGTTCTTGTTGATTAGGAAATCAAAATTACATTGGAAAGAGACAGTTTTGGACCTACAATGTCACTGTCATATGAAACATTGTTGGTTATGAGTCTTCTATGCCATTCTGACCCCTCATTGCTCATGGCTGACCAGAGTCAGGATGAGTGACAGCTTCACCATACCTGATGGCTCCACTGGGCTATGACATAGTTATATGTAGCTACATGGTACTTTTAGGGTCTATTATAGGTCCCTGTCTCCCTTAGGGGACACCTGCTACAGAAGACCGGCAAAACAAAATGGTCTGTGGGTGATGTGCAGCCACAAATCCAATTCTCCATTTCATCATATGGTTCTTGCACAGTAGAGCAATTTCTATGTGTTCATTTTATAAGATGGGCTGACAATGAAGAGCTATTAATGAACACACAGTATGACTTAAGTGGAGGCCACTGTACAAACTAAAAATTAACATTTTAATTTTAAAGCTATACCATAAGACGTTTGTGTTTTACATGTAATGAACACTGTCTACTCAAATGTTAATCAGAAATAAAGAAATTTAAATAGTAAAATATTTCATCAAATTAAAAATAATGATGAACTTTCACTTTTTGATGAAGTGTTTCTTTTTCATGCTTGAAAGGATACTGCAGAGTTGTTGAAATCCTGTGGAGGGAGAGGAATTCTTGTCCCCTTACCATGTCTAGTCATGAGACCACACATTTTAGCTCAAGAAAACATGTAAATTACACAGCCCTTTCCTGCAGCTGCACAGAATAGTAAGAGGAGCTGCAAAGAATAATTTATTCATTTTTCCATAGATTCTCAGAAAGCACTGATTCTTTTTTTGCAACCAATTAGAAATTTTTGTCTTTTATACATTCTTCTCCACAGAAACATCTTCTTTCTCTGCTTTCTGACAGATCACTTCGCTGTATGTGCATTGCTAACATTTTCTTATGGTGGCTTCTAAAACCCAGTCAGCCAGCTGTGAATGGCAGTGACTTAACCAGTTCAACACAAAAAGAAACAACTCTGAACAGTCAAATTCGCTGAACTGCATGTCACATTCTTTTTGCCATGACTGCCTACCCTCATGATTGTCCCTCAGGTTTTCCAAGACCTCTGTGCCCGGCACAGATACCTTGGCAAAACTCTTCGGTACTTTCATTAATGCTATGATGGGGATGACGAAAAATACAATTATTTGCTAATACATGGCTAGAAGAGGTTCCTGATGGAAGGAATCTTCAGCCAAGAGTCAGTTTGCAGTGGTGTCATGGTTTGACACTGGCCGAATGCCAGGCACTCATGAAAACTCTCCTCTGCTATAGCCACTGCAAGATCATATTTTGTTACGGTAAATAAATACTTTCAGAGAGAAAGAAGCACTTAATCTGTTATGAGATGATAAATTGGAGCAGGGAGCAAAGAACAGATATATTAGTTTTAACAGGGCACTGCTAATTTTTATAATCAAACTTTCTGTCACCATTTAGTTGACATGGAAGAGAAACAAATTTTTTATTTTGCATATTGAAATTCTGAATTACTCTAAAGTAGCAATTAAACTTAGGAGTATTAGGTACTTCCATCTGCACTACAGTAATACCAAGAAGCCCCAGATGAGGAGACAAAACTCCAGATTAATTTATAGCAACTATCAGATTTCCATGTGAAAACATACAGCAATCTTTACTCATACATAACCTCCATCATTGCTGCAATTAAATTATATTTTATCCTGCAGAAGTTATTTTTAAGGTGTGGTCACTATGAAAGCAATCTTTAGTTAATTGGAGAGCTGCAGGCTCTCCATCTTGACTTTGCATCTGCTCTCAGTTTAGGTCTTAAGGTAAGTTTCTAACACTTAACGAAACTTATCCTTGTTAAAAGCAGAACACATCTCTGCAGATCTGCTAGTAAAAGTCTTAAATGACACTATGGCCTATGCACAGAAGGAATATCAAAACCATTATGGCTAGCCCTGTTTTGCCAACTCTTGTGATTTTGTAACAAGTTTCACAATATTTCCTATTTTTCTTAAAACCTTAGCTGTACAGTTATGTGACTACATGGGAATATCACCTTTCATATTTAAAAAGGAATTTAGGAGTCCCTATGAATGCAAGGAAGAGGTGAAAGTACGACTGAACTGTGGAAAACAATTTTAAAAGTATATAAAATTTTGCACTGGGGTTTTTTATTATCTGTATTTTACAAGCCATATCTCCACTTCATTATGGAATATATATATATAACCATATTCTTCCATGCAAACCGGTAAGAATGAACATCCCTCCTTTACTGCACTGAGATCCTTTTTGTTCCCCTATGTAGTGGTAATGTTATGACTCCACAGCTCCAGCTGGGCATCTCAGTGTGCATCACAGTGTCACAGGCAGATCATTTCCGTGAGATGACACTTTATTTTCTAAATATCTTTGCCATCAGCTTAAGCTGATGTCAGTAACACATTGTCATCAGGAAACAAGGATGATAAGCTTAAAGCAATAGAGCTGCCAAGGAAGTGACTGAATGCAAATTAAATCTTAACTCTTGCTCAGATATACATTATTTTCTTTTTCAAATGTCCACAGCATTTTTACAAGTCTTCTGCATCATTCTACAATCCAAAGGTGGAAAAAACAGTAGTTCCTACAGTGCTTTTCCTCCCCTCTCTTTTCCCTATAATTTTAAGCAGTACTTATCATAGTAAGCTTGTCAAGAATTTCCCTCTGAAATAATTTCCTCTAAAGTGTGATATGAGAAAGATTTATCTGGTAATTGCTATGGATGGTTCTTGTATCTTGTAGTTGATTCTTCAGAAACAGAGTAGTCTGAAGAGACTGAATTACGGGGTAAAAAGTTTAATGGCAAGTATGTACATCACCAATGTATCTTATTTACCCTCTTCCAGAGGAAAACTGAGAGACAGAGTTTCAAATACTGGTAAGAGAAACAAAAAAGTTAAGTTTTGAGTTAAAGAAAGATTTAGGAAACGAGCTGAATTTCAGTCTTGGCATTTGCACTGACAGACATCAAAGAGGACAAGAAAATGGGAAGCTGGGATAGGGTGTAAGGATGGGTACATTTATAACTTTTCTTTCCTTTCGGTTTCTAAAACATTTTGTTATAGTGTGGAAACAGATGGGATCCACCCACCAGGAGTTCATGTAGACATGTTCACTACATTTAGAGATATATTATGAAAATACAACCCATCCCATACAGAAATGTAAGGGAGTGGGGGCACAAGAGAGTCTGTATTTTCAGGGGTGCATCTTTAATTGAAACCCTTTCCTATTGTATGCTGAATTCTTCTGCAAATCTGGTCCATAGTTTGCATTGTGCAGAAAAACTTCAGGTTGAAAAGAAACATGACAACCAGTAAGGATATTAAATATGTGCAAGTACAGCCATACAGAGGATGAAACAGGAGCTATACAAGCTCTCCAGTTCTCTTATGAAGGGGAAGGAAAAAGCCCTTAAAGAACGTATGGTGGTAAACAATTGATTTCCCCATTGTAAGGTATCTTTTGGCCACTGCACATTGCTCCTAGGTGATTTGTTTGTTTGTCTGTTTGTTTGGGTTTTTTTTTTGTGCTGCATCATGCTGGGTCCTGATTGCCACCCAAATATGACAAGGCTTGAACTATCAAGCAATACTTGCATGATGACTTGTCTCCATTATGGCCAGATGCCAGGCTAGGGCACACCACTGGACTGCTACAGTGCTTAGTGCAAAGACATGACAATGCCAGAAGTAAAGAAGAAAAGCAGAAAAAATCTGATGAAGTCAGTCTGATAATGAAACAAACACAAATTCAGTCACATCTCCAGTTAAATCTCTGGGGCTTGGTAATGATATATCCAGTAGAGGACAAAGACTAAATCTGTATGGATTCATTGAAAAGGTTTAGAAATACTTTTCTAAACAAATTGTTAACAGTATGTCTTGGCCCACATGGAGTATTCAGTGGGAGTGGCAGTAATACTTTTCAATTTATAAGAAATTCTCTGAAACAGAAAGAGATACAGAAAAAGAATCTTCTTTTCTTCTTTGGCAACTTTTGCCAAGTCAAAGTCTGCCATAATGATCTTTTCTGCTGTCTTGTGCTGAACAATTGGCATTCAGAGAAGACACACATACTAATAAAATATGATTCTTTTACCACTGCTCATGATGAGGGTGCATCCTTGTTAAGCAGCTGGCTGGCTGGCAGTCCTGATAACTGTTGGTGCTTGAAAACGCTCCCTTCTTGCCATGAGGATTGCTAGGAAACTAGCACAAACACTTTCACCTTTTTGGTTTTCCTCTCTGAATCTTAACAGCCTTAAAACCCTCAAAATTTCCCACCACCTGTCCAAGATCACAGCTTGAAAGTCAGAGGCAAAAATGATCCATTCCACTGCTAAGATTTTTGAAAATATATCCCACAGTTATGTCATTTGTAATGACTTGGACAGAACAGTTCTATACAGCTGAAAATATTTCTGCCTCTGCTTTTCCTTCTTGAAGTCATTCTTTACTCACAGACTAAATGATTTTTTTCCTTTCTAAGGGTTATAACTTGCCATGGGACAGTATCTTTGAATATGTCTGTGAACTAAAATAGAAAGGGAGAGAAATGCAGCTAGATCCATAGGTGCTGTTGCTGCAGAGATGGAAAGGCCAGTTTCCTAGGTTGCGCCACACTGTGAGAGAATGTTCTTGCTTTGCTTCCCTAGAAATAAAGAAACATAGTAGTATTCAGAAAACCAAAGAAATTATTTGAGTTGGAAAGGACGTTACAGATTATCTAGCTCCAACGCCCCTGCCAAGTCCAAGGGCATCTTTTACTACACAAGGTTGCTCAAAGTGCCATCCAACTTGGCCTTGAACACTTCAGGAATGGTGCATCTACCGCTTCTCAGGGCAACCTGTGTGGGTGTGTCACAGGTTCCTTGTACCTAATCTAAACCTATCCTCTTTCAGTTTAAAGTTACACTTCTTGTCCTATCACTACCTGCCTTCGTAAAAACTCCCTCCCCATCTCTCTTCCCCCTTTAGGTACCGGAAGGTGCCATAAAGTCTCCCTGGATCCTTCCCTTCTCCTAGCTGAATAGTCCCAATTCTCTCAACCTGTCTTCATGGGAGAGGTGCTTCAGTCTCCCAGTCCTCTTCATGGCACCCCCTGGACTTCATCCAACAATGTCATGTCTTTCTTATGTTGGGGGCCCCAGGGCTGGACACAGCACTCCAGATGGGTCTCACCAGAGAGGAGCAGAGAGGCAGAATCCCCTCCCTCACCTTGCTGGCCTCACTGCTGTGGATGCAGCCCCGGACACATTTGGCTTTCTGGGCTGTGAGTGCTCATGGTCAGGTCATGTCCAGCATGCAATCCACCAGCACCCCTAGGTCCTTCTCTCAGAGGCTGCTCTCAATCTATCCTCTGCCCAGCCTGTACTTGTGCTTAGGACTGCTCCAACACATGTGTAGGTCACAGCCAATGCTGTAACACATATTCTTTGAGGACTTACCAGCTTCGTANCGTAAAAACTCCCTCCCCATCTCTCTTCCCCCTTTAGGTACCGGAAGGTGCCATAAAGTCTCCCTGGATCCTTCCCTTCTCCTAGCTGAATAGTCCCAATTCTCTCAACCTGTCTTCATGGGAGAGGTGCTTCAGTCTCCCAGTCCTCTTCATGGCACCCCCTGGACTTCATCCAACAATGTCATGTCTTTCTTATGTTGGGGGCCCCAGGGCTGGACACAGCACTCCAGATGGGTCTCACCAGAGAGGAGCAGAGAGGCAGAATCCCCTCCCTCACCTTGCTGGCCTCACTGCTGTGGATGCAGCCCCGGACACATTTGGCTTTCTGGGCTGTGAGTGCTCATGGTCAGGTCATGTCCAGCATGCAATCCACCAGCACCCCTAGGTCCTTCTCTCAGAGGCTGCTCTCAATCTATCCTCTGCCCAGCCTGTACTTGTGCTTAGGACTGCTCCAACACATGTGTAGGTCACAGCCAATGCTGTAACACATATTCTTTGAGGACTTACCAGCTTCGTAACTCCATCCCTTATTGCAAAGACACTAACAAAACCTGCCCCTATGCCCACCAAATTAGACTAGCCCAACAATTACAGTGATCACGAAAATCAACAAGAGGGAGACAAGCGATGCCAGCTGGCTGGATTGAAGTTTCCTCCTTGAACCAGGTATGTCTGTACTGGAGTCACCAGGCAGAGGTTTAATGCCAATTCTGGTCCTCAGACACTTCTGAAGGATCTCTGTAAGTGTGTTATTGGTATGCTCACATGCATGATGGCAGCAAGGAAGAAAACTGATGGGTTAATTGATTACACACATTGTAATCATAGCTGAGAAGCAGCAGTGCAGTACATGTAGGAAGATTCAGTTCATTGATGCCAGCTAATCAAAACGCATGAAAGCTCTTTGAAGAGGTTTTGTTGAAGGCCTTGCTGGCATGGCCTATGCCAGCAGATCTTGGGCACTAAAGGATCAGAGCATCCTGCAGAGAAGACAGATAAGACCCTTTTGCCCATACAGGATCTTTCAGCACCCTAAACAGAAGCAGGTCAGTGGACTGTATGTTTCAGTGTAGAATGGGAACCTTTGACCACAGAAGTTAACACGGACATGGGCAGTGAGGTTCAGTGTGGAGCTTGCCACTGGATGACTGAAAAGACGCTTCAGCTTCCTGAATGTCTTGGGTAAATGGTTCCACCTTTTTGTGCTCATTTCTCATCTTCCCTTCTCTGTGCTTTGTTGGAGGCTGACATTGAGCACACATTTGCTGTCTTGCTGGCACAACAGGGTGTAGATCTCAGCTGGAACTGCTCTAATACCAGTAATGAACAACAGAGATTCATCTTCTCCACAGCCAAAACAGAAAGAAAACTACTCTGAAACTGTTCAGGAGGTGTTTAATGGGGTTTTGTTTGCCTCCATTGCAGCATCAAGCCTCATCAGCTGCTGGAGACAGAATAGTAAAGGTCTTGGAAGCACTTGTGACTGAAGTTCCATCTTCAAAGCACCAGTTAGACTTGATGCAGATGGTTCTCACACTGCTTCTGTGCAACAGTATCACAACCCACATTTTGAAGGGAAGGATGGGGCCACAAATTCAGATGGCTGGAAAAAACCTGTAACTCTGTGACAAACCAAAACTCTTAGGGGGGTTTGATGGGGTTCTTTTGCATAACCTATGCTGCTGCCACCAATGGCGTGCCTTTTATTCCTTACTAGTGAGTTAGTTTCTCTTCTTCCTTTTATCTGTGTTTTAAAAGAGAAACTGAAACAAATAAATATTGATTTAAAAGTATGAAGACCAAGGATGTAATAAATGTAGAAAGGGTAAGCACAAGCTTTTCCTATCACTAACTGTGTGCTGTTGTTCAACATGTGAAACTCAGAATGAAGATTTGCTTTGGATTTCTAGAGATGCAAAAGTTAGATAAAGTTTTTAAAGTTTCACTAAAGTTTCACAATATCTTTCAGATCAATACAATGGTATTCTGGATATATATTACATAACAACTTAACTTCTGAAAGATGTAAGCTTTGAAAAATCTCAGGCTGAGTCAAGAGTTACTGGATACTTCTGACAATACTGCTCTTACTCATATGTCAAGGGAAAAGTGGGTAAATACCTAGTCCTTGTCAGAGCAACAACAACAAAAAAAAGTAACAACTCAAGTTTGTAATGGTGGTTGGTTGGAAAAAGATGCCTGAATAAGGGTGCTAAGGAGAACAATAAGATACTGCATTGCCTCCTTTCTGAAACAAAAGTTTAGATGTCATGCTGAGTTTACTGACGAGGGCTCTTTGGCACATGTTTTTGAGTCAGATGGGGAGCTAAAGGATGCCATACACCACGGTACAGCACAGATGCAGCTGTGCTCATCCTAACTCAACTGCTGATCTTGGAGCAAGTTACCAGCTTGTTTCCATTACATTTGATATCTGTTGTACATCCATTCCAGTAATCTGATTTGTTACAATGAGGACATGTTTTGGATACCTAGCAGACCTAAAAGCCAGATGTGCATCTTTGTACAGATGTTGGTATTTCAGTATATGACTTAGGCATTCTCTAGATGATCGTGATTATTCTTTGAATGTCTTTTGGCTGAGGAAAGTATTTCCAACATTTTGTAGATGAGATACTCTGTATTAACTTTTAAAAGACAATACAGTTTGAAAGTTAAATGCCACTTACACATTGACTTTTACTCTTCGCAGTAAAAAAACTCAACTCTTGGACCAGCCAAAACCACTGTTGGTATTTCTCAGGAACCCAAAAGAGTATTTTGTTTAGTTTGTTTGTTAAAGTGAGAAGGACTGGTCTGGAAAGATGGAGCAAAAAAAAATTTTAAGTCACATCCCAATGTGATAGTTGTAACACTGTAAAACCCAGGAGGTAATTTCTGCTACAACACAGTAAGAGGCTGTCACCAGCTCTGCCACCTTTACACTCTATCATAAACCACTGAATATCTGCCATTCTGGATTGCACCTGGAAACATGTAATGCTTCAGCAATACATCCATAAGCAAACCAACTGCTTATTGTTCATGGCTTAAGTGGGGCTTTGTTAAGATAAAAATATCTGCTAAAAAAGGACAAATAGCTTGAAATGGTGTTGAGTTCTACGAATTCTCCTTTTGTTTTTTTTTTTTCTCTCTCTTAGGGAATTTTCCCCTATGCGTGTTGCTAGGAGACAATAAGACTGGATAGTTAAGAGAGACAAAAGAAGTTGTCACACCTCAGGGGAGGGAATGCAGCTGGCTACTCTCTCTTTACCTGGGGTTTCATGGAGGGCAGAGATATCTTGAGATCATGACTGGGAAAACAGGTTGGGGTGCAGCCCCTATCTCTCTTGTGTTCTCAGCATTTGGAGGGGAGAGGGGTTGCAGTTGCTGTGGGGAGACTATATCACCACTGTGGGGTTCTGTCTCCCGCTGCTTCTCTTCTACTGTGAGTGGAGCTCTGCTCGTAAGAGCAGTGGTTGCACCGAGGCCTTGCTAACACCCTGCCTCACTACAAAAAGAGACTTTTCATCATCTGCTCGGGTACCTCAGGGAAAAAACTCCAGGATCCCAAGCCCTACTCTCCCTGCCCTGCTCAGAGCCAGGCTGCTGCTGTCTCGT